>JAVQJL010059140.1:0-14941 GCA_036024295.1 Nannoperca obscura | reverse complement strand
TCAACCCAACCGGTCGAGGCAGATGACCGCCCACCTAGAGCCTGGTTCTGCTCGAGGTTTCTACCTGTTAAAAGGGAGTTTTTCCTTTGTCGCCTAGTGCTTGCTCATGGTGGGAACGTTGGGTCTTTGTGTGTGTGGAAGTTGGTCTCGACCGGCTCCATGTGATTGAGTGCCCTGAGATTACTTTGTTATGATATGGCGCTATATAAATAAAATTGAATTGAAAGTGTTTAATGTATAAAGCAATATTTTTTATTTAAAAGATTACACTTTTTCAGAGGTATATAGTCAGACATTTACTTTTCTATGTCTATTGTTGCACCTTGAGGGGGCTATAGGGTGTTTTTCAAGAATGTAGAATTTTTCCATAAGGCAAAATATCCCTTTTTAAAGAGAAAATTGTGTAATCCAATAGCAGTCTTTCATTTGAAGTTAAACTGTATGGAACCAAAAATTTATTTCACAGCTCTATCAGAGGATACTTACTTTTTCAGCTAATTTCCAAATAGAATCCTAATGGGATATCCAATCATATAAAATCCCATCATATATCCTATCATATGTAGGTCTAATAGCTTAAAATGATTCCTTTATGACAAATTGCATATCTTAGTATGCAAATGTCACAAACAATGATACGATGCTAAAGCACCTGGCCTTGATTTCCCTCCAACAGATCAGTTGAAATGCTATTAGAATCATGTGTTTGTGAAAAGCAAGTTCAAGCACCTCTCATTATTGCCCTTGGAGCTGCATCTAATCTGGCGTCTACGCTGCACAAGGTGAAGAAGTATTGATCCTTGGACACAGTAAGTGTTGAATGAACGTTAATGAAGGCAGCTGTGAGGATAGAGACTGTTTATTATATAGGGAGGCTTTGCTTTGCCTGCACTGTGCTACAAGGGGCATTGTACAAAAGGCTTATCAAAGAGCCACAGATGGTATTGACATTGGGAATCATCTCTGTTTTAAATTCATTCTGTAATAATTCAAACAATGTGTTTTGAATCAATGTAAAACTGAAAAAAGAAAACTAGATGTCACAATAAATAGGGGTGCATATTTCTTCAAATTTGTGTTCATCTTCACTTCTGTTTTTCAAATTATAAACCTCAGATTTCAGATTATAATATTTTCACTGGTGGTACCATGAAAGCTACTAAAATGTGTGGAGTTGTAGGAGCTGTTCAGTTTTGTTCATGGAACACATTTTTCATCCACCCTCTGAAACTGGCACACCATTTATAACCTGCATGATGTGATTTAAAAATGGAAAAATGCAACAAATAATTATATATCGTTCATCTGATGTGCTTAACACCTTGATTGTGCATGCACTTGCCCCAGGAGAATACCAGATGTTTGATTAATCCACCTAATTGTTTTGTTTTAAGAGCTCAAAGCTTCAGGAGAGAATACCACTATAATTTATGGATAAAATCAGCCTAAACCAAAGAAGTGGTTCATTACATATCTTAGCTATAATATCTTTGAAGCACAGCATCAGTGTGATTACTTAACTGTCATCAGTCAACAGGACACATGCACACTAATGTCATTAGTGCTAACAAGCTTGGTGGTGTTGTGCATCGCAATGACAATATCAGGCAGGGACTGCTAATTCACATGGTCCACAAAGTTTTTGAAATTTGCAACATGACTTTGTTGCACATAGGAGTGGAGAGGCTATTTTTGAAAGCTATCTCAACTGAACCCTCAAAGGAATTAGTTGATGGTGCTCACATCCAAAAACACAATTAACTGTGTCGACTTCGAACTGCTTTAATTTGCAAGTGAATACATAGATATCAGTGTTAGCATGTTTTATTAATTTAGTGCCAGCTAAGAGAAGACTGCAAATGACCTGTAAGCTTGTAAATGAAGAGTTGAGCCAGTTGGCTAAAGTGGATCGCAAATGTGAATACTATGTAATTATGTTGTGGCTGGTATGAAGTGTCTGCATTAAAGTTATCTTTGCCTACTGAGCAGCAATCTCCTCATGTATGGGGCAATGGTAAAGAATTGATAGGCTTTGTGGCTTATAAGTTGGAGATGACTCCTTTTCATCACATACAAAAGATTTTTGCTCACACAATATTACGCCTTATCTATAAATGAGACCTGCTCTTGTAATTCAAAATCCAGTCAGATTCCATAGCAAACAAAATGAGTTAATCTATTCTTAATAGAAAATGGTAAATGTGTTGCTTCCTATGAAAAATGATAGGCTGCCAACAAATGATGCTGGCTGATTTTGACCTTGGCACACCTTATTTGACTCCCGGTTGTTTTATAATCAAGGTTGCCATTTATCTTTGTCATTATTCTCATTGCAATTTGTAGCTGCTGAGCTAAACAGTGTTAAACTGGACGTTCGAAATCTTAAAGAAACTGTGCCTGTTCCAAGAAAATTGCAGAAAAAAAGATTAATGTCTATTTCACTATTTTCTATTATTAGTGGATGCTGGAAACTATCTACAGCTCATGAAACATTTAAATTTTCATTTATCTTTTCAATGAAAAATTCTTTCCCACCCTGGAATGTGATGCATTTCTGGCAGCAGAAAAACAACAATGACAAGACCAGTACAGAAAATTAAAATTCATGGTAAGAGACAACTCAGTACTCAGTATTACACCGTTTGACACCAAAAATAAGGTACAGCACAAGATTGCTACAGCAATAACTGCTTGGCACTAAACACCGCATGGTGCCCTTGGCAAAATATGAGGATCTCACAAATTACCACTTTAAAAGAGAAATGCCACTTGATACTTCAGTGCAAGTGTGTGCATGTACTGTGGTGTTTTATGCAGCCACCTGGGCTGCTAGAGCCATGCAGAGAGCAGTTTGTATGTCTGACATTTTAATATAATGCGCTCTGAAACAACAACAGCAGAAACCATAGGCATGAAAATGACAGTAGAGGCATCACCTCTTTGACACATTCAATAAATATGTAACATGTTGTGTCCACCTGTTGTAAAGAAAATGTTCTGCACAACTAAAATTAAAACATATGTACACAAGCTGGTGGATCCTCTCAGTCAAGAGCCCCACACATTCGACAAAAGACTTTAAAGCTAACAGCTGCTGATTAATCACGATGGGTCTAAATTACTGGCTGGCTCTCAACCGGGTATGAAGCTGGATGCCCAGTGCACAAAGAACCTCCTTTGTACGTACTTGACAGCTGCATATACTTAAGTGCCACTCTTGCCTAGTTAGTTGCATCTTTCAACCCCTTCTTCAGTAGGGCAAAAATAGCTCCTAAACATTAATTTAAAGTGCTATCACACATTCAATTTGAGTAGTTAATTCATTTGAGAAAATGGTTCATAGTAAACTTTAGACTAGTAGTCTTTGGGGGGGGGGGGGGGCATATTTCATAAATATGTTAATCAGTCTAATGTAAAAATACTATAACATACATTATGCATATTGTATACAGTGTATGTATAAGATATTGATAACTTAATGCTGACTTACAGTGCACAATAAAAGGTAAATGGTAATGTAACCAACCACATGCCTTACTTTCGAATAAATACATTTTAAATTATATTTTGTTTTTCAAAATACTACAGTTTATTATATTTTAATGGTCATACAAAAACAAGTATGTTCCTTGATTTACTCTGTTACTATGATTATAGATTTAGATTTCCATGAAAACTATTTGTGTTAGCTACAGTATTTTTGTGGTTTCTTTGTTAAGTGAGGTACACCCTGATGGTGTAGCAATGCAGAAGGACACAAGAACCAGGTTCCGGTGGGCCTGTATTGTTTAGGGTTGGTACTATGGGCTCACAGTGTTTAGGCATTAAAGAGAAAAACTACCAATAGCATTCAATAAGTAATGAATATATTCCAAGTCAGTGGGCAGTAAGTAAGTAAATAAGTAAATAAATAACTACACATATTAAACTAAACTAAAATAATTGACTCACTTGAATTAATTTGTGATATTTTAAATATGCTATGACTTTTTTGAAATATTAATTTCATCAGTACCTGGTAAACTTAGCCATCACACTGTATCAAAGGAAATTACATTGAATTAAATTATGTAAATGGAAGTTAATTACTAATATACAGTTGCAAATCCTGGAAAGGTAGGAGAGTGAGCCATGAAACATGGCGGTATAGTTTATTGTTGTGACAGTTATGAGAAAATGAAAGCTGCTATTGATGGAGGTCACACTATGCACTATTCTGTTTGTATGTATTTGTAATGTTGTTTTTTCAGCCACAGAGCTTTGAGCCCTGTGATAATGAGACAAGGTCAGAAGGAGACAAGGAGGCGGCTTTTGTTTAGATTGTCTCTGTTGTCGGTATTGTCTAGGTTACAGATGGTCTAAATTAAGAGTTTGATCATTATTGTCGGATGTCATTTGTTTTTGTTGGTTTTGAGTTGTGTTGGGATTATTGCCTTCAGGCATCTTCAGCTGTCTTTACCTGACTGAGGCCACTCTGCATTGTGAGACCCACTCAGCCTTTGCCTGTAGTGATTGAAGCAGTATTTGTTTAAGTGATTATTTCATAAAAGTCAGGTCTTCTGTCTCCAACATAGTGCAGGTTGTCAAAGTTTTAACAAGGCAAAGGGTTTCCAAAGCACAAAAGCCTATATAGACCTTTACTGTGCATTGGACCATCCTGTCAAAAACAATGTTGTGTTTATATCTGAAGTGTAATAAGTCACTATTCCAAATAAATGCACCAAATGTATTGGATATTTTTGTTTTATAGCAGCTAATAATTTAATTTCCTCTGTGTGTTCCTCTTCCTATGCCTGTCTTCTGTTTGTCTTCTGTAATTGTTATAAGCTGAGTGGTGGTTTGTATCATGTCCACTGCTAAAAAGGAAACAAACTTTCCCTCCCACTTTGGTTGATGTAATCAACTTACATCCATATATTATTTAAAAAATGAAGTCAGTTACTTTTAGGGTAATTCTTAGATGTCAAAATGTCAGTGATCATGATCAACAAATATTATTCCATGAATGAATGAATTAGAGAGATTGAACAAATCCAAATTGGAATAATCCTACAGGCTGAACTTAATGTTCACCTCACCATGGTGGATGGCAAGAACTGTTGCTTGATTGAGTTGTATTGTACAGCACTGCACTACAGAAACTTTGAAAATTGTTGAGAATAGTTTCAACTGTGAAGCACAAATTGTAGAAAGAGACATATGGTACCCCAGCTGCTTTTAAACTTTAAAATCCAAAATACACAAACAACCTTGTAAGTTTATTTCACAGTTCTGTGTCTGATTTTGACATTGAAAAGTGATTTCTCATGATGTGGGTTTTCAGTACTGTCAACTACACTGTCAATGAAAGCCCCACTCTGCAGCTTTTTTCCCCCAGCTTTCAACTGCTTTCAGCTCACTGGTCCGTGTGGTTCCAACAGCTCTCACCAAACCCTTATACAAACCATGGCCAGCTGCTTCCATTACATGAACTCGCACAGGCCAAATGTATGCTACCTACTCAGTGCAAAATGATGGCGAGCCAAAGAGCACAATTGACTTTTGAAAAAGCTTTTCATATGGAGAATGTTTCGGAGTATTTCTACCCACTGTTGTCAGAAGTTGGTGAGACATGAATAAGGTGATGTACTGATCTGCTAGTGATAAACAGTAATATGATGTGGCCACATTCTTATAGTTGAATACAGTGTATTAAATCATGAAAAATTCAACTGACTGACTAACATATATTTTATACACTGTTCACCGAATATGATAATGCTAGTATAAAATCATTGCTTTAAAAAGCCAAATTGTTCTGTCAGCCACTGCAATAGAGATGAGGGCATGTCCTTGGAGCACCTGTCTTGTAGTTGTCAAATGGAACTGAATGTGTATGTGCTTGTGTGTAAGTGTGTGTGTGTCTGTGTCCAGAATGTGGGAGTATATCTTGATCCACAGCAGCTGCCCCTGAAGCACAATGACAAGCACGCTCATTCAAACACTCTTTGTGTACAGTAGAATAGGATGAAATCTGTTCTATTTTCAGATGGAGCCAAATCCTATTTGTTTTGTTTTTTTCTGTCCCAACAATACTTTTCCCTAATCACATTAACACAGTTGAAGTAAAAAGTTGAATAGACATAAAATTAGCACTTGTATTAGCAATCCTGCCTGAATCACAATTTTCTCTGCAAATTTAAATGTTGGGTATACTGAAATGACATTTCTGAGACAGTTTGTAATCATATTTCCTTTATTTATGGAGTTGTTACTTTATGGATGTCCATATCCTTATCTCACTGACATTTCATTCATTATATATTCATTATATGTATTTATTGAAAAAAACTAATCATACATCAAGGGGCCAACATTTTTTCACTGAACATTAACTGCTGCTCTTGACAGCAAAATAATGTCACCAACTAAATGAAATGCTCACCTCTAAATGGACAAATGTTAAGCAAGGATCCAGAAAATGGAGAAAACAGGTAAAGTGAAGTCCTTATGGTTAAATGTCCCTTTCACCCAGAGAGAATATGCTTTACAAAGGAGGCATAGTTGATACACCCATTGGCATCCTCCTGTCCAGCCATCAGTCTGTCCACCTCATCTTCTGTCATCCTCTCTCCAAGGGTTGCCAGCACATGACGCAGCTCAGCTCCCATGATGGTGCCATTGCCTTCCTTGTCAAAAACTCTGAGCCCCTCCACAAAATCCTCAAAGTTGCCTTGGTCTTTTGCACGGGAGATATGTTGCAGCATTGGCAAGAAGGTCTCAAAGTCCACCATTTTAGTGCTCATGTCCTCTGGACGTGGTTTCCCAAGCACTTTGAGCACATCTGCATTGGTAGGATTCTGGCCCAGAGCTCGCATCACATCTCCGCACTGGGCAAACGTGATCTTCATTTCTCCAGTTGGTGTGCGATCAAACAAGGTGAAAGCTTCCTTGAATTCTTCAATCTGGTCAGCTGTGTACTCAAGAGTGATGCTTTTGGGATCAAACGCAGGCTCCTTGGGTGGCTCAGGCAGTGGCTCTGGAGGTGGAGCTGGCTTAGCAACTGGAGCTGCATCTTTCTTAGGCTCTGGCTTTTTGGGCTCAGGTTTCTTTGGTTCAATCTTCTTTGGTGCCATGTTGTTAAGGGATTCAGAGGTGATCTGGTACTTGCTTAGAAACAAGCAAGAGTCTGAAGGGATTGGAAGTGATTCCCAAGCACAGAGGGTCAACCTCCTCTTCCAAAGCTTTTATATGTGCTTTATCTAGGGAACAAGATAGCAATTTCCAACAGCACACTATAAAAGGAAGAAACCCAAAATAGATCCCCATAGCAAGTGATGTCAACATTAAGTATTGTTCTCAGCTGCTGTCATCTAGCCGACAGGACTATTTGCTGTCATTAGCAAGGGTCCAGTTGCATTAGGCCAAAAATGTTCTGTCTCTCTGATGGACAAAGGGATCAGAGCTCAGTCAATGTGTAAGCCCATGAGGGAGAGGGACTAAAATAGCTTTGCTCTCTAACTGATGAAAGTCTGGGAATCACTGCCTCTGGAACAAGGTTTTTTTTTTTTTCTCAGAACATTCTTGTAGCAAACTCACAAATATTTAATTATTTTATGTCAGAGTTCTCGGGTTGCACACTTGGGACTATTTATTATGCATGATTTGTATAATAAGTGGAAGGCATTCTCTTTTGAGAAAATAATATGATAGGGCTTGAGGGAAAAGTATTAAATCTGCCTTAGAATCTGTGCTGCTGGTCTTATAGTTTTTAAGAGACAGAAGGTCTGCCAAACCTTTTTACATTGAAATATGTTCGGATAATATCACTGCTCAATGATACGTTTAAAGATTTTGGCAATTTCTCATGTGCCAGATAAATGATAGCTTGCATTTTCCCTCCTGTCACTTAGAGTGTTCCACGATATTTAGGAACATGGCAAACTCTCACAGACCCTAAAGGGAATCTTAATTAATGCTTTACTAAAGGCTGATGGACTGGAAAGGTCAACCAGTTAAGCTCATAAATGTAAAAAAATATATTCAGTGCCAGTATTGATTAGAAGACAATGCTGTCTGCCTTAGGTGTCTCAGAGCGATCAAGGCATTTCTATCTCATAAAATTATTTTAATTTATTTATAATTGACATTATTTAGAATTACAGCGCTTTAACCAAAACTACTGTACTGCTACTATAGAGTATTCACAGGTTTGACTAGCAGCATCCTGTGTGGTTCGAATCCATTGTCTGTGTGTTTTCTATGCCCAACTCTATGTACAGTATAGTAAATCTTGCACGGTTACAAGTTGAAAGCTAGCAAAGCAATTCCATTATGTATCTAGTTTATAAATACGTAATATGTGACTTGGCTTTATGTAGATGACTGCTCTCTAATACCCTCCAGTGAATGATAAATGAACCAACAAAACATTCATCTAATTTATGGGTGGGTATGTATAGGATGTGCAGTTCTGTGCAACAATTTTAATCATAGAAACTTTAATTTTATTCATGCATCACAGCTGATCAACTCAGTTTAAGGCAGCTAAAACCTGTCATGCGATATTCGCATTCACCCATCTCTATCTTCATGCAAGTCCCCCTTAATCTGTCAGTCTACAGCTTGAAGTCCTTGGACAGTGTAGTTTAAGTGTGGAGATGTGTGTGTGTGTGTGTGTGTATCTGTATAGTTGTCCTTAGCCTAAGATCGTTGGAGGTCACATGGCTAATAAAACTGACAGCTAATTTGTCGTCTTTTGGTGTGTACTTGCATGTAGGTAAGTGCACGTTTCTGTCTTACAGAATCAAAGAGTGAGACCTGTAAGAGAGGCCAAATGGAACATCGATACTGAAATGCCATATATGTAGGATTCCAGGTGTTTCCCTCATGGCCATTACTCAGTAAAATAAAATTAAGTAATGGTTCAATGTTTTACCTCATTCACTATCATCTTCAATTAGATGGCTTGCTTAGTGGTAGTGAATGTGAATGTCATTCTGTCCAGCAAAAGGTTCAGATTTAACCATATATATCAATCATACCTGCTTTTTATGATAGTACCTTGGACGAAGAGCAATTTAATCCTCTCCCATTCATAGTAACCCCAAAGTTACAGCAGCTCCTGGGTGGCATCTTTAAATTTCAGCAAAAGTAAACCAATGGACCAGTGTGAGCAACACGACATCAAACATTGAGTATCACAGAGAAACAAAGTCAGTTTTGTGGCTTGACCATCAGACCAAAACCCTGGGGCGGAAGCTTTGTCAAGCTGTCACTCGGCTGCACGCAGATGTGGTGCTGGCTGAGGGGGTCATAGAGGGAGAGACTTGTTATTGTTCCTGTTTTCCATCAAACTTTCCTCAAACGCAGCTTCAATCAGTATACTGCTATAGCAGTGATTGAACCGATTACTGCTTTCAGCATCTGAAGTCAAGCAAGTGGTAATTTCATTGGTCCCTACAATCTTTAAAGAGCTGTCAGTTGTCAGCACACATTGAACAGAGCTGTTTTATCTCAGATCTTCAAAAACACATATAAATTGATTTTCTCTCATTTTCAAAAGCTAAACTTAAACTTTGTCATATTACTACTTACTGACTATGTACTCTTGTCATTATCAACTTTCTATGATTTGGGATATTCAGACAGAAACCGCGAGTTTCTGATCACTGTCTGCTATTTGCACATGGATCTTCAACTTGAGTGACATAGAGTTAATAAGAAACACAATCACTATTAATAAAAAATAATGTTGTACATGATAAAACTGAAAGTCTGAGACTAGTCAAAACTGATGATGATGTTGCTTGTCACTCCTAAGTTGAAGAAGCCAAGATCCAGAAGTGACAGTGCATGATAATACTAAAGTGTTACAATGCAAGTGTCCATGCAGGCATAAACTGAATCGCATCCTTTCAAATTATATTGAAAGCACAAATTTAACAGAGCAGAGAATCATGGGTATGTCAAGGAGTTGACAAGACAACGGCACAGAAAGCGACCATTGATCAGAAACCTGGATGACAGTCTAATCATGTATAGAGGGATATAGAGGGATATGATTAAAACCAGGATATGACTCATATGCACATTATTAGAGTAAACGTCACTGCTCTGTCTCTCTCAAATGCAACTCAATCAAAAATGACATTCTATCTGCTCAAACAATGTCCAGTCCAGTCTTACATTCCTCACTGAATTTTGATACCTTGATTCTATGGTTACCTATATGGCTTTGTAGTGTTACCATACTCTCAGGCCTGCAATGTAACAAAAAATTTTTCTTCTTATTAATTGAGTTGCAATATATTGATGTTCACGCTGCCACATTTTTGAAGGTGCATCAATCAACATTTTTATATGAGTCAAACCTCTATGTGTAATATGAAAGAGATTACTCATGGTGATGAACCCACAGACTATTAGACCATAGCTTTTTATTTTCTTCTAGCCCATTGTTTTGGTTTTACAGCCTGAAAATTCTGCTTTCATAAACCCAGTTTACAGCTGTTGAACCAAAATAAAGGCAATTATGTCATGGCTGTGTGTCAGTCAGGTTGTGGTAGGTTGTGGTTGAGTTCTTCTGCCCTCAACTGGTCCAAACAAAATCCAGCTTTAAAGAGAATGGGACTCATCTCTTCTCTTAAACGAGATTGGCTGTACTCTAAACCACAGTAGCTATTCTGAGATATTTTTGAGCATTAGAAAGAAAAGAAATCTAATCTATGTCCACCAAATCCCTACCTACCTCCACTGGATCTCATGTGTGGGCGAGTGTATGCTAGCATGCCTGTGTCCTCAGAGTGTTTGTTTATATCTGTGTGACCAGGCGAAGAGAGGGTGGTCAAAGACAGCAAGTCCTTAATCCCTGAGATAACACTGGGAATGAGGGCAGGCAGATCACTGGTCTGGTCTGGGCTAATAAAAGAGAGTGATTGAGACAGCGGTTACATTCCTCCTATGACCCTGACAGGGTGTGACTTAGATTTCAAAGATTCAGTGTTTTGTTAACTGGCTAAAAAGGGAAGCAGCTCTGAGCCCTGTCTTCCCTCTGGAGTCCCACTGACTGTGCTGCATATGGAATTATTCTCTTAATCTCACCTCATAGAATGAACAGAATACTAAGATTATGGATTCTCTCTGAGACGAAAACACATTTTTAAAACTCAGGCAATTTCATTCGTCATTGAAAACCCCCCAAACAAATCAAAATGATGAGGCAGCTACTGTATTTTAACATGTAGGGCTTGCTAAAAATACTATGAATTCATGGAATCAATATGTTGAAAAGGACTATAAACACCTAGCAGCTGCCCATGAAGATTCAATTATGTGTTGACAGTCAGGTATTTAATGCCTAAACATTAGTGCCCCCTCTACAGCTGCCACTCCAAAGAGCGCCTTTTTCACACTAGAGATATAGCACTTGTTTGAATGAACTAATCTCAAGTAAGAATTCATTTCTTAATTTCTCTGAGAAAATGGTGCCTTATAGAGTCTAGTGAACAGCCACACAAAAGTTTTCTTATGCGTCCAGTAATAATATTGCTTTGTTATAATGGAATGACTGTTGCAGAAACCAGCTTGCAGACATCTGTGTAAACAATTTAATTAAGGCCATGTTTGATGAATTATAGCTGGTGAAGGCACTGCCTGTTCTAATACTTCAGTTTCTTAATTACACCAGACACCCATGTGTTCGTTCACTTTGCCTGCCCCATACTCTTTCCCCTAGCTCACAATGATAGAAATTGAAAAACTACAAAAGGGAAAGTGCATTTCACACTCTATTGAAGCAAAGCAAGCAATTTGAAATTAATCAAAACACAATAAGTTTACAACATGATAAAGAGGTGCTGTATATGAAATGAGGGGAGTCAATTTGTGATACTCTGCCTTGTGTTTTATATTGCAACATTTAAAATAGTAGTGGCCAAGAATTGCATTTGGACTTAATTACATTTTAGGTGAGATATTTAAAATATTTACATTCTAAAAAAAACAAATTTGAATATATAAGGCTTACTTATCATTTTGAGTAAATGGGATTTGCAAATGCTCTTTTCCCACATGAATAACAGAAAGTACATGTGAAAAAGCCCTCAAGCAAATTGAATTTTGTGTCTTTTATGCGGACAGTTATATATAGAGGCGACCTTTGTCATTAAAAAAGGCACACCGTCAGGGAGGCCAAGCATTGAATGTCAGCACTACAATAGCACTGACTTAACCCAGTGAACCTTGAATCAGAGAGGAGCACATTCCATGTTCAGACTTGGATTATCATATGTATCCTGTTTCCTTTGAGAGGCCCATTAGATACCCCAGCTTAGGTCAAAAATCCAGCAGAATTATATTCAGGGCCATTTATCCCAATTAGAGAGGCTAACGAACAGCACAGTTAGCATACCTAATAGTGAAAATTGGCATTTCTTGATATTACAGATGTGGGCTTAAATACAGACTCCCATAATTACAATTTACACCAATTACAAAGTATAAAAATATCTTGAATATTTTGAACACATTTCTTGTTGAATTCCTTTGTTGCTGAGGCAAATATAACTCTGCAGAAGGTTAGCTGGGGCATTGTTGATGATAGTTCAGAATTAGTATGTAGCAACTTAAATATGATTTACTGACTGTAAATATGATTTAAAGGTCAAATTAAACTATTTTGCCAACACACAATATCAGTACATGATCGCTGAAATGAATTTGCTTAATTTCGCTATGATCCTATATACTCTATCAACTTTTAGTCTATTTATTGTTTGTCAAGGTACCCATGCATGCAGCACACAATAGCTGGGAGATCACAGTGCAAACACTCATGCACATGAGCACTTTGCCTCTTTCTCACAAGCTTGGCTTGG
This sequence comes from Nannoperca obscura, assembly GCA_036024295.1. Classification (NCBI taxonomy): domain Eukaryota; kingdom Metazoa; phylum Chordata; class Actinopteri; order Centrarchiformes; family Percichthyidae; genus Nannoperca; species Nannoperca obscura. Next base: position 2,084 of record JAVQJL010059140.1, on the reverse strand, counting down.
AATTCTGACGGGGAGATTAGGGAAGTTTCCAAGCTATTCATACCCCCTCCCCCACCTATTCTCTACAGAGTACTTGGCTTGGTGGCAGAATCCTCTCCTCTTCAGTTGGACTGGTCTATTTCCGATGCGGCTCTGATGCCGTGTTTGGAGCGTGTCTCTGAATGGCTTGTACCTGTTTATCCCAGCAGCACACAGGCTTATGAGATGTTTTCCTCAAAGCTTACCAGGTGCTTTTCTCAGCTGGAATGCCTGTATGTTTAATTCAGACCCTTAATCCTGGCAAAAGTGGACCAAACATGTCTTCGGAGTGCTTTCACTATCTATCACAGAAATGTGGACTCTAAACTTTACCTTTTTTGCATCTCTTCGACTTTGCCTGTTCACTCGTCTCCACAATGTAAACTGTATGTGTACTCACAAGTAATGCATTCTGACAAAACAGAAAGGGCTGTTTTTCTGTTTTGCATAGCCATTACACAAACCAGAATGTATTTAATTCAGAAAACAGATTTGCAATGAGCCATAAAAAATTGTAATGGCATTATCAGAAATACAGAACGTACAACGAAGCAACTAAAACAGCCCTTCTAGTAACTATATAGAGTTGATTTGGTAGCTGTTGGAATATTGACATGATGCATTATAGTTGCTATGGATACTGTAGCAATTATATCTGGATTTGTTCAGTCTATATTTAAAACCACAGTTGTACTTCAGCTGTTTAACTACATGTAGGTGAGGTGGGTCAGTGTTGAGATAAACTGGACCGTTTTTCACCAGTTTGACATGTGTTCAGTTGTGACAGATCATTTATTTTCATTTAATCAGAGCTAATATCTTGATTTGTGAATGCATACTGGTATTTGATGTTTTGTTGTGGACAAGCAGAATAGCTGTTGCCTCAGTGCCAATTTATAAGGATGAAATACATCTAATGTGGGATTGCTATGTGGAAGTAATAGACAAATAAGAGGTACAGTGAGGGGAGATACTGGGATATAATGTTTTGATCTTTATTTCAATCTCATTCAGGGCACCACCTTGTGATGAGGTAATTACTTCTTGAATGTATCTCCATTTTAGAAAAGAGATTGTTCCAGTCACAGATTATTTGTATTTAGCAGAGAAGAATATTGGCTGACTGTGATAAATGGATAAAGTTACTGATGTATACATTAAATTATACAATAGGATAAATGTGAACTCTGAAACAGAACAGAATATTAAACACAAGCTATGAACATTAATTGCAAGGGACAAGTTGTTGGAATTTTAAATGGATTTTGGGTCAGTGAAATATTAATTGGATTTTTGAGAGGATACACGGATAAATAGGATACACCAACTGTTAAATTAAGCAAACTTTCATCATCTCTGTCCTAGCCGAAAAACATGGAAAGTCAAAGCCTACGCTCTCCACTGACGGCAACTGTTGGAAGTGCTGGTCCTACCTCAAACCACAGCGTCTAGTGAGGCATAGGCGATGAGACAAGGTCAGTTGCTGGGCAACAGAAGAAGCAATCGTGTACATAGGCTGGCCTGGTCCTTGACAAATCTGGGGCTTCGTCCAACAAGGCCAGTGACTCTGTTCAGCTGTAGATGTGACCACAGTGCAGGATGAAGGATATACATGCTTTCATAATATTTAGCAGATTGTGACTGATTCTAGTGAGGAAATAAGTAGAGTGAATACTCTAACATTTATTATGCTGTTTGATTGGCCATTACATCAAGATCCTCCTTTTCTACAGTAGATGTAAAAACACTACATATTGGATCTTAAATTTTTTAATCTGCCTGTTTAGACAAAGACATGGACTCAGCAGTAAATGAAAAGAAAAATGAAAAAAAAAGTTTTGTACTAGAAATATTATATTTGCAACTGTCTTTTTAATCTCAGGTTTGTTGGACAAAGGCTTTTGTATCAGATCGTGCTGCATTAACATTAATCAATTTTTCTTTTCATCTTCTAAATGGCTTATCCAACTACATGCAGCATTGTGTGTGTGTGTGTGGGGGGGGGGGGGCAGAAAGGTACACAATGGAAAATTTGCCACGCAATTACAAGGCTAACACACAAACAC
>JAVQJL010059119.1:0-14651 GCA_036024295.1 Nannoperca obscura | reverse complement strand
GGGGGGGGGGGGGGGGGGTGGTGGCCGGCAGACAACGGTCAAGGGACAGACAAGACAACCGTTGTAAAAGACTGCAGGCTCCACATCCCGGGCGCCCCCCCCCCCTTCTCTCAACCTGTAAACACAGAGCTTTTTTTGAAGGACTATCCAAAAATCTTCGCATTTACGGGGTTTTTATAAAACGACGGCAGCGTTACAGCGCTGTGCTGACTTAAAAGTTCAAGGAGCTGATGAATGAAGGAATATGGAAAAGGAAAATGTACAAAAAGACTACACCGATGACACGGAAGCAAAAAATAAAGATCAGCGGCTCAGCAACCCTTAAGAATGTAAACAACACAAGAAGACAAGAAGACAAAGTGACGCATGCTATCGCTGCACCTCTCCAGCCTCAGCTCAGGCTTGGATTTATTATAGGACATGGGATTATTGAGCGTATTCATTTGAAACTGTATTATACAAGCCAAGCATTTTTTGTTACTTTTACCTGTTTTATGACCAATGTGGTTTAGTCTAGAAGGCCCCTAAAAGCAGCGGGTGACAGCTGATGCATACACAGAGCTGCTGTAACTTACGGCAGACAGAGCGTTGGAGAAAGTTGAAAGGTCAGGTGTTTCAAATAAACAGGGGAGGGCTACAATAACTGTTTGTGCTGCACATTGTGACAGAACGGCAACATGAAAGAACCTCGGTGGGAGTTTGGTGTGAAGTCTTTGTCACGGCGTCTCTTAATTACTACAAACAGTTTTCCATGCGGAAGCCCAACGGTGCCAAAACTGTTTTTAATCTGGAAATGTGTCTGTGTTTATTTTGAATGTAAAGAAAAGTCTGTAGTCATTTACATTTAAAAAATGACAAATACCTGACGAGGAATTCATTTGCTCTTTTTCTTAATTTCTCTTCACTGTTTTTTATAGCAAAGGACATTGATTACTTTACACAAATGAATTACATTGTTCATAGTTATTTCTTTATTTTATATATTTGTCTTTATTTTTTATTTTTTCATTCCTGCTAAATAACTCTTGTTTCCAGAGAGGATTTCCCGATGTGCTTCGTGATCTACAATCTTTAGTTTTGCACCATTTCAACACACAATTGATTGCAAAAATAAATAAAGAATAAATAAATAAAATACAGGTAATAATCGTATTAAATTCAGTAAAACAATAATAACCACACGGTTGCAGACGTGTATTATAAACTGTTGACACAATTATGACACTAATAATAATAAGGTTCATATGTAATGTGTGAAGAGCAAAGTCCAATAAAACGAGTACATTCTTAAACTATTGCTCCATTTCTTTGTGCTTGTTTTGCCACAAGCATCCATTCGATTGTGTATCTACTTCCAATAATGATCTCTTTGCACCGTCTGAAAGCAGAAGCCTCAAGTCTTTGCTGTTAAGTCCTGAGTCAAGACCATGTCCTAAACTTTGTGCTTCAAGTCCTTAACAAGCCATTAAGCGCCTGATGAGATTTTAAACAGAGCAACAGTTAATGCAGTAAACTCACAGAAATAATGACAGAAAGAAAACCAATAAAGAGAACTGAATGTTTCACACGACGGCACCAAAGAAGTCTCCACATCCAAATGTGAAAATCCAAGGCAGCATGTGTTGTCTGCGGGTCAAACGCACCTTCAACAAAGAGTTGATTCACTGCACATTATATATTTATATTTTTTAATCTTCGGGTTTCGGACAGATATCAGTTAATTCCATTCATTTCCAGGAACTCTTGGTGTAATGAGTCAAATGTTCTTTGAACAGTTCCCTTTATATTTAGTTACAGGAAACTTTAAGTCTGTCAGACTTGAATCGCAGGTTGGAATCGCAGATTCTGAACGTTTTAAGCAGAAATCAAACCATGTGCCAACAGTAACTGCACACATCATGCCCTCTTGTTGTGCATGTTGGTTTTTTCACTTAGCTCCATGTTTTAAATCATTTGGGACTTATGTGGAGGATTGTCCAAACCATGTACCAAGAGCGCATTTGTGCAAACGCAGCACATCTGCAGGGCCTCGGCTTGGTGATGGATATTTCTTTGTTGCAGTGCTACTTTGAGATTCAGACCGATAATTTGTGTTTATTTTTACCTCACAGAAATCTTGCGCAGTGTGGCTCCAACATCTTCCAAACTTCTGTCAAATGGCTGCAGTAAGTGTGTGAATTTAGTGATTAGTATGAGAGGGTAAGTGAGGAGCTGCAGTCAGCCTGACATGTTTCCACTCTTGTCAATGCAGCTGCGCTTCTAGTATTCCCCTCCTTCAAACTGTTTAGCTTGACGGCCTTTATCCACATCAATCACACGAGGAATCGAGCCACGGGCGTTTCATCAACACTTTTCCACAGTGAAAACAGTGGAAGATGTCCCAGACCCACTTACGCACACATTCAACAGAAATTAACTGGAATGATGTGCCGCAGCAGCAGAGGCTTGCATTGTGTCTTGTCTGGTCGCACATGCCAAGAGAGATTAAGATATTCCAGAGAAGAGGATCCGTTAATATTTTACAGTTCAACAGATGTGTCCAGAGTGTTATGAAAAACACGCTTTCTATGAATCCATCATCTTCCGACCCTGCCCGGCTCGCAGAACTCACCAAATACTTCAAAGGCAGTGGCACATGAGGAAATATTACATGTAGCTCGCACCCCGCTGCCAAAAGATGTTGCGCGCCCAGCTGAGCCACAGAGGAAGGCGACCCGAGGAGGTCAACGGTCTAAATATGTCAAATATCAGTATCTGAATTCTCACGTGCACACACACAAAGACACACAACCAGACATGCAGAGTCACAGCTCCGTGTTCACGCTGTGCACATCAGGCCTCACGCCGCACGTCACCCACCACACATGTTGAGAGGATTTACAACCAAACTCTGTGCAACTTTTATCACCAGCGTAAAGATGACTTTTGATGTAGTCAGACAAAAACAGCATACGTAGAATTCATCATTCTTTGTCTTTCTCAAACCAAGCAAGGCTGAAAGATGGAACAACAACCAGATGTCAAATAGAGAGAATAGATACAAGAACAGGCAGGAGAAGTGACCATGACCTCGTCTGAACTGGGACAAAGCTGATCCAACTCACAGGAACACAGAGGACCAATTTATAGAGCTTTGTGGGCTTTTGCAGGAAGTAATGTTCAAGGTAACAGAGTTATCACCCGGAAACTGGAACTTGTCATCAATAAAATTCGACCGGCCAGTTAAAATGTTGCTCTGCTGTCTGGACCTTGAGAAACACTAAGTTGAGAATCAGTTCAGTTCCTTTTCAAGTAAAAAATGCCAAACATTTGCTGGTGTCACACCTTTAATGTGACTTTTTCTGTCTTTTATGTAAAATGTGAAAGTGAAAGAATCTTTGGACTGTTGGTCAGATAAAAGATGTCACACTGGGATCAGTAGAAGAAATGTAATGCACATAATGATTAGTTGCAGCCCTGTTATGCAATAAGAGTGGACAAAAGACACAAGCCGGACATGGAGCAGACTATGGAAGACTCATCAGCGTTGTGCGTGGGCACAATGCAATCAAACGAGCTCTCTCTTTCATGTGTGTGTTCTTCAGGCTGCACCTGCTGTGGTGATGTTTATTGCATCTTTTCCTAAACCTAACCCAACTGCGACTGCTTCGCAACGTTAACCATGTGTTTATTATTGTTACCATGACGATGAAGGGCCGGTACGCCTGTGTATGTCCTTTTGGGAGTCAAGAACAACCTCTTCTGTCATTTCTGGAGTCACCAGTAGGGGCGCTAATTCAGGAAACGCTCCAGTGGGTCGCACTAGACGTTGGGAACAAACAACCGATGTGGACGTATGGGCTGCAGGACCTGCTTGGTTACAGCATGTTGGACCTGCAATGCAAAGATCTGTCCTTAAAACAAGTCAGGCTCTGCAGAGAAAAGGGTTTGTGTATATTTTGAAGTGGGAGTCTGTTGCATGCACAGGCTGAAAAGAGCAGATCTATAGAGAATAAATGACCACCTGGTTTGAACACGAGGGCTGGGTGCTGTCACCTCTGCAAGAAGTCACATCAGCTTTGATGATTGATTGATCTATTTATTTATTGATTTTACATGTGACAATGCTGATTGCTGTTGGTGAGTTAGTGACGTCCACAGATACTGTTTGACTGCCAGCACTCTGATATCACTGCAGCCTCCCAGCCGCTGCACAGGCTGCCTGCTGGCATCATGAATAATGGCCTGTGTGTTTAACTTGCTCAACACAAAGAAGCCATGTAATCTAAATACATAAGGTAATATAAATACAAAAGAACCGTATAATCTAACACACCGTGGTTGTGCACTGTGTGTATGTGTGTGTGTGTGGGTGACTGTGACATTTTGGCTGTGCCTCCTGCCCCGTCTCTGGTTGGGTAGGCTGGCACTCTCTGTGTTTAAAAAGCTCCCGGAAAGTTTACAGAGAGTGTACTTCTGCTGGGCTTTGTGTGACAAGCTTTAACGCACCATACCAATCAGCAGCAAAACAGCCGCAGACCTCCCTGGAATCCACTCTGCCACTTTCCATTCAAGCATTTCCATGCATTCCCCAGCTTCCTTAAGCGTCCCCTCGCAAAAAAAACACTGTGTTGACGATTATTCCCGACTTTGTTTGTCAGGCTACAAGCTCAGAGGCTACTGTGTGTTTTACCTCACCTGTGTCCTGCCGTGTGTCATCATGTACAATGGGCATAATCCAAGAGACACAGTTTCCGATGCAACAGTCAAGTCGGGTTTAAAAGAGAAGGCTCGACTTCCCGACTGCCAACAGACATTAACATTTATCAACAATATTGAGAATTGGTCAGTTTTTTGAAACAATTATCAAGCGAAAAACACCAAACAGTTGCTGTTTCCAGCATTTAAATTTACTGCAACAATGAAAATAAGCAATCTGAACACATTTTGTAGACAATTAATCTATTAATAGAAGAAATGATCAACAGATGAATCAAAAAGAAAATCACTACTTGTGGCGCTGCCTTGTTTTGTCCCCTCCCTCGAGGCAACCGGTGGCTTCCATTCATTTTTGTGTCCCATTAAAGATATCATCTGTCTGTCCCTGAGACTTCCACTTTCACCCCAATACAACTGAGCTGAATGGAATTCAGTTTGGCACAGATTTGGAAAATACATTAGAGAAACATTCAACTCCTTCCAGAAAAAGTATCAGTCAAGCTTTCAGCACCACAAGCTAAATACCATTCACCTCCATGTCGAACATTCAGGATTGATACTTCGCCTCTGAGTCTTGTTTCTTATAATTCAGTGTTAGCGTTTTTTTCCCTCTTTCAGCTAACATTTTTGCCAAAACATCTCAACTGTCATATTCCAGGTCACGGGATATTTAATTTAACATTTGCTTCACACTCCAGGAATGATAATACGAGATTTTGGTATTTAAATAAAGTTTGTTTGTGTTCATGAGAACATCTTACTTCATTTGAAGTAAATGTGGTCGATGTTTTGTGTGTGTTTGGAAGTGAAATAGCCCCAAAAATGTTCCACATGCACTGTGTGACTGGAGAGAAGAGACGTTACTGCTGAGAGAGAGAGATAGAACATCATCGATCTGCTATTTTAACGTCATCAGAGACATCGCTAATAATAACGTGTCTCCATGATGTCAGTTCTAGGAAGCCACGTCCCTCAGAAGCAATATTTACATTACGCTAGGTGCTCGGGAGTCAAAAAGTATTCTGAGGTAATGCTCACAGCGGCTTTGTCACCGCAGTAAAACTGCGGGGGTTAAAGGAGAACAAATGAAATCATCATCTGACGTTATAGATATTTGGGTTACCAGTGAAATACATCCATATTTCATGTATTCCATGAGTGAATTTGTGATTCCACGCTCCTGGATTATGTAATCTCCATATATATAGCGCACACAGGAACATGTAAACACAGACTGTTAACACTTTTAACTATTACTCTAACTACTCTATTAGTCCTCCTAGAACTCTGACTGACAGTGGGGTGAACTATCGCAAGTGCAGCTCATATACTACCTTTGAGTGTAGAAAGAAATGAAAAACCAGACATAATGTAAACATCTGCTTTATGTCAACTGTAGTCTGCAACACAGGCACTTCACTAAATGTGAATTACTTAGTGACACCCTCATAACAACCACGGCAGCGGCTGTAATGAGGATAAAGGTTCCCCTCGTTCGTGACAAGTTCTGAAATCCATTTAGCCGCACTAACATGAAATGTCATCCCGACATTGGTGCTTTCATTTAGTCACTTCTACAACATGAGGGGTGTTTCGTGCAGATTCCTTCGAGGCCCTGAGCACTGATGCAGCGCTCCTCTGAAACGCATTTAGTCGAGAAAACAAACTGAAGTGGTCCAGGAAACGGCAGCCGCGGGGTGACAGTAATTATGAGTGGCAGTGAACACACTTGCCGCCTGCTTAGGTCGCCCCCCCCACCCCCCCACCCCACAAACGTTAATACGCGACTCCAATGTGAGCTCCAAAATGAGCCCTGGCAACTCCAGCGGAGCTCACCAGCCATTACCTCACTGCTTTTACATGGCTCTCAGAAGTCCTCTCCAAGACAATCTCATTTGCCCCAAAAGGTTCACTGTAAGGTTGCTTTACTCACAAATGGTTGACTTCCATTCATTTTGGGAAGGACTCTGAAATATGCCACGCTTATATGAAATATTAACATCGTTAAAACACTTTTCCTCCAGTGGAAATTAAATTAAATGAGGGTACAGTCATTTTAAAGCCTCTGATTAAAGTAAACTAGCACTAAACTCACCAAAATAATTTGCTTGAGATCTGAGAATATGATGACAAAGTCAGACAGGGCGTGAAATGAGCAGTCAGATGATCAGACAGGTTGCAAACACACAACACGGGTCAGCCAGATTGTCTAAACCACTTTATTTGGCGGGAAAGCTGAAAGGGAGCACACCTGAAAGCCCTCATTGCTCAGGAAAACTGTGTGTGTGCACAAAAGTATGGCAAGTATGACAGGTCAAAGTGGAAGCAGAAAGGTCAGTCTGCAAACTGATGAATGTTCACATTCACAGTTTGGAGAATAATTTTAATACTCACGTTTGTTTTCTCTCTTCCAAAGTTTGGCTAAACCGGGGGTTTGTTCTGACTGTCGGACTTCTCGTATTTCTTGCCACGTCCAAGACTTATTTTTCCAAGGCCACATTCTTTTTTTTAGGGAATATCAGCAATGATGGACAAATTATGAAAATAAAGCCAAAGTTGTAATAAATCTGAATTATCCTTTAATTTAGAAAGCTTGTGCAAACACTGCTGGAGTAATGGCCCACTAGCATTATGACGGTGATATCTGGCACAGCAAAGATACATTCAGGTTAGTCGAAAAGTGGGAAAATCACATACAACATATAAAATAAAAGTCTGGGCCTTACAGCTATTTTGGTTGTTTTACATTTCTTTAATCCTCAGGCTGCATCCAAAGTGACATTTTATCACAAAGTTCAATTTGTGCAAATGCGACCAGTCACAATAGCTAGCTAGATGCTAGCATGAGTCAGCTTAGTTTAGCTAACCCTGTGTCTCAATTCAGGGGCCTCTCCTATCGCCTAGCAACCATGACAGCTGCAGGTGAGGTTTGAGGCCCCTTGGTTTTTTTAACATTTGTACCGTTAGCTATTCAAGTGAGTTAAAACCCAATACTTATGTTTAAAAGTGTAATCCCCTTCTCGGCCACTGCTGGCGGTACGTTTGGGGACGCCATATTCTCTTGTACATTATGAATCTTGGCTTAGTCGCGCCGCTGTGACGCATTCGGTCTTCAAATGCAGCCAGCACTGGTGCAGGATGCGGTAAACGTAAGCTTGAAACAAACCAGTTTTATAAAGCGTGGGACGACAAACCTTTCTGTCAGACACTGCTCCACCGTCTGACAAAGCATCGTGTCCACGCAGACTCATTCTCACACAGCTGGAAAGCTGCGTGACTATGAAACCGCATTTTAACACAAAGTGTCTCATTCCACTGTGACTTTTTTATCACCAGTGGAGCTGCAGACGCACGGAGCAGAAGAAGAGATACACACCAGCACATTCCTCCACCCAAACATTCGTACGTGACACGCTGCAGGGGCGCCTCACCCCGACGCGACTCTTGTGTAGCTGCTTGACGAGGGCCATGTGTGCTTTTTTCGCCAAATGTCCTCTTCTTTTGGGAGGTTATGAATAGATGTGTATCTGCAAACGGTAAAAGAAAAAAAAAGAAGAAGAACGAATTGATGGGTCTGGTTCCCTGAGCACAACGTGTCTCTGAGATCTGAGCCTGAGCCTCGTCAGACGTTGAAAGCTGAAAGGAGACTAGCAAGACACTGTTCTTGTTTAATAGGTGTCCAGCAGCTTCAAAACACTAGAAACTGAAAGCCAAGAGGGTTTTTTTTCCATTCCCGAGGCTCCAGATCAATGTAGCCTGTGTACTTTCACGGTTTTATAAAAGCAGAGAGTGTAAGAGAAACATGCAGAGAGATGTGGTGTTTGGTGTGTTTGAGTGTGTGCTTGATGTGTCTAGCTGTTTAGTATTTAGCGTACGCCTTAACATATCCAAATAGTTCAAAATACAAACCTCACAGACTGCATCACTTTGTTGTATTTATTCAAGAGGAAATAATTCTGCATCTCTGAGTGTTTAGAGAGATCTAATGCAGATAAGTGCAGCAGACATGTCTAATGAATGATGTCATCTAAATTGAAGCCTGCTGTTTCAATTGTATGTTGCTAATATAATAAATAGCTGTAGTTTGGACAGCGAGCTTAAAAAATATCTATTTGTGATGAGTGCAGATACGTGAGGACTAATATGGTGATTGTGTTTTGTCTAATTGGCAAGGCTCAAGGATTCGCAAACTGTAAAATATGTGCCTCTTTCCCTCTGTTGTTATATTAAGCTGTGCGCTTTAAAAATGTCCCGCTATCTCGCCAACAGACTGCAGATAGTCGCGGAGTAGTGATACCATCCTAATCGCTGGGTGTGAAGCAAAGAAAGAAAGAATTCATGAAATAAACCCATAAAAACAAAAAGAAAACACAAAGGAGGGCTCGCCGCGCTGTCACACATGTTTAATGCTATTTGGAAAATAAAAGAGCGCTTCTGACGCGTGTAACATCTTATCTCCTTTGCTCTTTTCGTTTGTGATTTCTGTTGTGTTTCCAAGACAAGCACAGCCAGCGCCAGCGGAATTTGATGCAGCCTGGATGGACCCTCTTGGGAAGCAGCACCCAAATAAGCCCAGCGAGCCATGAGGGTGGTAGAAGGAGCTTGGCCCCGGATGGAAGACGAGAGACAAGAAGAAGAGGAAGAACGGGTGGGAGGGAAAAGACGAGAGCGACCCGATGAAGTGGTGAAATGAAGGGGAGAGCCGATATCTGGGCGTCCAGCGTTGTGTTGAGATGTGGCGATGATATTTAGGACGTGTGAAAGAACTTTGATTCGATATGAACCCGAGTTCTATGATTAGATGAGAAATTGCAAAAAGAGTGATGTTTCTGAGAATAGTGTTTCGATAATCAGTTCAAGAAATTTTATTTGGATTGAGATTTGCAAAAAAAACAGACTGTAAGTAGTTAGTTAGTTGTGTTTGTGTCCAGCCCACGTGGATTTATAAGACACAACTCCTGACATATAACAAAGACCTCACTGAGCCGTTCAAGCTCCACCAATAAATTCTGCCACAAAACAGTTCCCTCCCTAAAACACATAGTTTTTTATTTTTAACATCTTGTTTTTTATTCCACACATTCTTCTTCCTTGTCAAAACCAGGCGCCTACATTACCCACAATACCACTTGACCGCCAAGAGTTGACTGTGGATAAATGTGCGGCATGTTTAAATATGTACATGAATGCAGGGCATTGGAATTATAAAATGTATTTTCTTTTCTCCTGTTGGCAAAACCACACCGTAATAAGAGAAATAGAATAGTAATCATAATAAATAACTCATTTCACATTTAGGCTGTAACAACTGTTAACAACTGTTAACATGCTAACAGAAACGGAAATGAAGGAATGAGTGTATCTTCTTAGATGACTTGAAGGTCACTTAGTGAACACACACATCACCATAAAACCTTTAAGGCTTTGTTCAGGCTGCAGGAAAATCACACCTGGTTCTCACATCCGATCTTTAGGACTCTTTAAGTCATTTGCACGTGATCAGATCGGATTTTTGTGTCCAGACGTCACCAAACTATCTGCATGGGTTTCTGTGGTTGGTATCACGACAAAGAGAGCTCCATCGCCTTTTATTCTTCTTGTTCTGATTTTAAGTCAACTGTCGGCACAGAGCGTCCGTAGACATCCCATTGGAGTCTCCAATCGTGGCTTGGATCTGATTTGCAAAAATATTGTGTGTGTTCTTTCTAAAATGAATCTTCAGGTTAAAACAAGGTTACATGAGGTTGCTTTATCTGGTAGAGCGCTGTTTGTCTCATTGATCCAGACGCAGACAACTCTTGCCGCTGGAGAATGTCAACTGTGGTCTTCTTCTTCTGTCCTTTAATATTGGTGCCCTTTTTAAATTCTGTTAAAGTTCGGATGTTTAAAAAAATAAATTAAAGGGTCAAATGAAGGTTATTATTTTGATGATTATATTATAATCTGATTATGTTGTAATCAGTGTTACTTAGAAATATGACAAAAGAAAAACACAAGTAAATAGACAAATTAATATTGCCTGCAAACATCATATAAAAACGGCCTTATTGGAATAAGTTAAATCTAAGCTTTCCTGCTGGATTTATCCCATTTGAAGCCACCGGGCATATTAAGCCACACTAAGCACTTCTCCTCTGTGTGTGTGTGTGTGTGTGTGTGTCATGTGAAGGCCCTCTGTGTTTACAGGGCCGGAGAGCAGCGATCCACAGCATAACCATGGATACTGGTGCGGGGTCATATCGGTGCTGCACACTCGGCAGCAGGAAACAAACACCGGGGGTGTCACGCTGAAACCTCAGCTTGCTAACTGGCTGCTAATTAGCCAACGAGTGTGACCTGCTGGTTCTTATGCTGCTGTCAAACAAGGCCGGGACGTTTCCATACCCACACCACCTGAAACTGTCCTCCAACACATCCTTAAACTATTTGCTAAATTTAGCTGACTGCGGGGAAACATGTGAAAATAAACAAATACTACCTTACTGCACTTTTAAAAAGATAGAAGAAGAAAATAAATAGATCTTAGACGTCCAAGCTTTGTATGTAAGGCTGCAAAATATTTCAGAGTGAAAAAAATAAAAGCCCCTGCACGGGACGCAGCATTTCAACAACTCCATTACTCTCAGTAATGCTCTAGCATTTGGCTCAATGTGAAGCCAAAATTATAAAGAACAACTTGCACATAGTTCTCCGTGGAAGAATGTTGTGTATAATATTCTAGTGTTGAGATTCCTCCGAGGCGGGCCAGCGAGAGGAGACACGTCTTATGTGTGGTTTTTAAAATAAAATTAGTCTCGATGTGTTCACATGAGACGACTAAATCAGTCGAATTCAAAAAGGAGCTGATTCTGTGCGTAAGGTGTGTTTGGAGACACGCTCGTCCGTCTCTGCAGCGCTCAACACCAACAGACAGAACGCCTTTTGTCACCTTATTTTTCACAGCCAAGCTCTTTTCTCCCCAAAAAAAGAAAAGCATTTGGACGTCTGCGATGCCGATCTGTCTGTGTCTCGGGCTGTGTAAAGTCCTGAATGTGTTCCCCGCCTGGCCTGCGTCTCGGCAGCACTTCTGCAACACGCTCAGATCGTCATCCAAAGGCCGACAAACCGCTTGTTGACTTTAGCGTAAACCCGTCTGATTTCAGCACTTCTTGAATACATTCAACTCAAATAAAAGTGTTTCTGAGCTTCACTGCCAACCTATATTATTTGGCATAAGTAGGGATTGTTAATCATTAGGACTTATTGGCATTTAAAGGAAATAAATGTTGTAGCAACAACACCTTTTACAAAGTCACAAAGTTGTGTTTTAACATGTGGTTTGAAGTTGGGATGCAGGAACGTCAGTTTCAGACTTTACTCCGATGTTAACTGACTTCTTCGAACAGTCAGAGATCTCATAATCATATTAAATCAACCCTGCTGTCACCAATAACTCTGTCTAATTAAATTAAAATATCACTGAACTCATCAAACTGAGTTACAGAGAAACATACTGCCTTTCACAGCAAACTGACACTCTTTTATTTATGTTAACTTAACAGAACAGAAATTGAAAGTGTAAAGTTGAACACTTTTTAATACTTTTATTTTTCCTCATGAAGTTTGTTCAAATGTAAAATGTTTACCATCTCTGTGAAAATGTCTACCACCCCCCTGCTGGACATGGACTCTAATACTCTAACAACACTAACAATGGGAATAACAGCCTCATGTAACCACCTCAAACGGATGGGACTGACCCGATCCGGCCCCGTCGGGGAGGAATTTTCCATCTGGGTTGAGAGTGGTGGAGTAAACCTTTAATAATCTGTTGAATCTGAAAATATTAGAGCCTAACAACCACGTAAATGCTAAATCTGATGGTTTCTCTTGTTATATTTCCTGCAGATTAGAGGGTGGACGAGATTCTAGATTCTGATCAAATGCTTTGGGCATGTAGAGGCACATCCCTTTATTTAGCCTCCATGTAAACGGTTGAGCTGGAATCTCTGATCAGAACCGTTTCAATCGGGCTGCGGTGATTTTGTCCATGAAACTGTAGCGCTGGTAATCTGCTGCTGTGGGTTCTGGGACGATGGACGTGCAAAGCAACAGATCTGTCTTTGATGAATGTGCCATTACACTGTTTATTTCCTCCCATTGTGCATAACTAAATAAACAGCATTGCTCCACTTCATGAGAGCTTGATTCAACGCACATGTCAGCTGCTTTTTAGGGAGCGCACACTGTAGCTCTGTGTGTGTTTGGAAATCAGCACAAGGGAAACTAAAGATGTCGCGCAATAGAAGGATGTCAACATCTGAAAATAGCTGAGTAATTGCTCCATCCTGGTCTGCCGCTCCCATACCTGTCAATCAAGATTTTGAGCTTTAGAAAACAATACAAATGTTGGTTTAGAAAAGAATTACAAAAACAAACGCTATTAAGCATTTCTACAAACAAGAAGTTAGGCAGAACGTCTATGATTATTGAGTCTCTCTGCGGTTCAGATGCTCCGGAGCATTCAGGAGATTCTTCACACAAGATTAAACGTCAGCATTAATTCAGCTCAAACTGTTGCCATTAAATCTACTTCTGCAATACTTTGATTGGATTTGGTAGCTCTACCAGATCTGCTACAGTTAGAATTAAATTAGTGATATAGTAATATGGCACTTGCAGACGTGTTGCTGTTCAGGTATTCATCAAGACAACAAGGTTTCTTACTTCTACAGAAAGGAAATGATCACTGCTGCTTATTTTGAAGAAGCCGTTTCATACGGTCACTTTAAAAGTAAAGACATAAGACGAGAAATCGGTGGAGTGACTCATTAGAGAGTTGGACACAAGACACAGTCCAGTTCGAAGGCCCACATTTCAATGTACAGGTCAAACTAAACACGTTACCTGGAATACGAACAGCAGGGCAGAATAATGCAACTTTTTCTCCAAGTCAGAGATTGAGCAGCAGGCAACGAGCACACGTTACATCATTATATTAAAGTAGCATTAACTGTGCTTGCTGTAATTTAAAAAAAATACCACCAGGTAAACAAACAGGATGAAAACTAAGGCAACAGGAATTATTATCATATTTGTTCATTTTTAAGGGAAAAAACCTATAAATGCCAGGAGACAACAAACAAATCAGGATTGTTTTGAGCAGATTTGCATTCAGGCATATTCCTAACCTTAAAAACATAACGGTTCAAATTCAGCATTTTCAAAACGTTCAAGGCTTTGTACGAACCCTGGATCAACACGACGTGGACACGGAGAAGCGTCAGAAAATGGATTAAATGAATGAACTGACCAATGAAAAGGAGCTCAGGTGCTAGAGTTTCTAAGACCTGTTTTCCGGCCTCGAGCTGTGCATTTGAAGGTGACTGATTAGAAATGAAGTTGTTTAGCTTGTTAGCTTTGACTGTTCTCTGATTGTGTGTGTAAACGCAGCAGGCAGGGAAAGAAATCCCTGTTTACAATGTCTGAAGTGGAACCACTGCCAGGACGGGGATGAAAGACGGCAAAAATGGAGCTCTGACATCACAGGGAAAGCGTTGTGCGTTTATCGCCTCTTTACAGCCCATAATACGCTGCCGCTGTCCCCCCATTCCTGCGGCCCATCGTGACACTTGTGTTTTGACGGAGTACACCGAAGCCTGCTGCCTGCTTAATCCCAGATTTCCTATGGCACAGCTCTGAGCTTAGCAGAGGGCTTGACTAATAGCTTTCTTTTCAAATGATCGCTTTGCTACACGACTTCAGAAGAAGGCAGCGAGCGTGAAATTCAATTATGGCGCACACGCTCCGCAGCCCCGTCCAGAGCTGTCCACTTTAATCCCCCCCGTTTGCCCTCAAGGATTCTCAGCCTCTTTCGGCCGGACCTCTTCTCCAAGTTCTCTCCTGCCTCCTGGAGTTGTGTTGCGTGCCCTGTACATCGTGTCGGGCCCCCCGGGGCGGGGGTGGGGGGGGGG
>JAVQJL010059114.1:30000-58755 GCA_036024295.1 Nannoperca obscura | reverse complement strand
CACAGAGCCCATCTGCCTCAAACCTGTGGCGCCCTCAGACCCCCACCCCATACACACACACCCCCTCCGCCCGTCGTTGTCCTTACCACCACCCCTCCAACCCCCGAAAATGAAACACAGATAAACAGAAACCTTATGATGGCTACACATGTCGCCAGCATACCTTCAAATACACAGAGACTCTTACTTTGAAATTCACACACACAAACAGAAACTACAAAGAACAGAGCTTATGTGTCCCATATGTGATGCCACATTGAATCCCCCCCCATTCCCCCTCCGTCTGCATTTTAGTGGATGACACTGCTGCTGGGATTCCTGCTCCTTCCTCTCTTACAACACGGTGATGACGGACGATTTTGCCGTTG
Organism: Nannoperca obscura; assembly: GCA_036024295.1. Lineage (NCBI taxonomy): Eukaryota > Metazoa > Chordata > Actinopteri > Centrarchiformes > Percichthyidae > Nannoperca > Nannoperca obscura. Next base: position 58,387 of record JAVQJL010059114.1, on the reverse strand, counting down.
CAAAGGTCTCTGATCTTGCAGAACAACCAGAGCACGGCATTCATTTTAAAACTGATGTTCTTTTGCTACCAGAAATATTTCAGGGTTTTTCATTAGAATATGAAAGTGAGTTTTCTTAAGGCCCACCCACATGCTGAAGGGTACATTCTTATAAAGGAGTTCTACAGACGGCCTGTAGCTTCATCATACCAACCCCTATTCTGACACTCCACATCAGTCATTCAATGTATTTGTTTTCTCTTATTGTCTCTCTGTATATTCGTTTTAATTGTTACCAGCAGATCCCGCCTTTCCTGTCGAGGTTTATGATGCATGCAGAAGAGTTCAGTGTTGGTGTTCGACGACATTGCTGTCCGTCTGCTTTAGTTTTCTTTATTCAAACAATGTGACTTTATAAATCCATTTGTGTTGTCAACACATTGTTGTTCTTCTGTGGCATTTGTGAGTAGCTGCTTAAGACGCGTTTGGTTGGCATTTGTCATACCTAACAGAACTCTGAGGCCTGTATTACTAAACCACTTTTTTACAGTCACCACAGGTGTCGAAAAACCAAGAGGGTCATCAGTTGTTGACTCTTTTACATGACAGTAAAAGAGATCAAATAGTAAAGCTAAATAGATATGTGCGGGGGAGGCAGGAAGCCAAAGACGTCAGACAACAAAACAAAGAATAACAGGAGACCCTAACAGAAACATAAAAAGAGAAACACCAATCCAATCAAAAGGAGTATAACGTTTAAAATCTGTAAAAAGTTTGCAGCACTGTTCAATTCTCCAACAAAGAGCTGAGCTCGAACTTTAGATAATATTAATTTTTCCAGAATGGTTTTATTGAACAAAATCAAACTTATACTGAATACAGAAAAAAATACTTGTATACCCATTTCCCAGTCCGTGGCAAGCCAACTGCCATCAGTTGAGGATACAGAAATAATGACAATCAGCCAATTTCAATACATACATTACAATAGCCCAAGAGGAGTATGGCAATATAAAAACATAAATATATGGAAGTCATTTCATAGAAATTATTAAAATATTAGACCCAATGTGGAATAAAAGGTTGTAAACTGTATCACTGGTTTCACAATGTAAATGGATCAGTTGAGAGTTGATGGAAGTTTCTTCTACGGTGCACTTTGAGAGTCCTGCCTTGCGCTGATTAGGCTGCCGTCATCGTGGCGACAAATGAGGAGTTGCGAGTTGCAGGGCCTCTAATTGGGGAACAAAGGTGTGCTGTTGTGGGTGTGTAAGGTGGTGATGGTGTGTGTGCATATGGGGAGGGTGTCCAATTTCTTCTTCTTTTTCCGAGCCGTCCACCTTTTTAGCTCCCGCTTCACTCAGTAATTAACACCTGCCTCCTCAGTATGGCAGAGTGACGGTGCTGCGCCAAAAAACCTCAAGTGTGTGTGTGTGTGTTTGTTTGTGTGACAGAGAAACAATAAGTCAATGACAGAGAGAGATTGACAGTCTTGTCATTAGCTGTTCTGATTGTGTGTGTGTGTGTGTAAATGGGTAAAATCTGGGTGTCAGAGATGGTGAGTAAAGAGACCGTAAGAGAGTCAGCAGTATCATGCTTCAACACACGCATCCCACTCTAAATTCAAAAATGTGTCTTATTTTCCTTTCAGCTTGCGGCTGTGCTTTCTGGTGGCTCTATTTTACCCCCCACTCTCCTTAACCAATACAAGACAAAATCTGCTGGTGGTGACATTAGGCCGGGGAAACAAAGAAACTAAGCAGAAGGACTTGATGGACGGAGGTATGGAGGGACGAACAAGCATGGCATTCTTTTTTTTGGCTAAGGCTGCCCTTCAAAGAAATAATATGTCAGTCAAACATTGCGGAGACGTCTTTATCCTTTGGTTTGTGCACGTAGATGTTGCACTTTTCTTTCTCTGTTCAACTCATGGCAAAATGGCCGCACATTCATGTGAACATAATTCGCTCATGAGCACATACACAGAAACCAAAGTTTTCTCTCTCTGGTTAGCTTCTGCGCTGCTTGGCCATTAGCATGATCTTCTTATTCCCAGATGCATCACACATGAGACGTTGGCATTCCTGAGCTCATAGTACAAAGACTAATAGAAGACCTGTCCTGTTATGCAGGTGTGTTTATTGAGGATTATTTTGTTGCAGCACTGCAACCCTGAGAAACGTGGAAGATCACACACACAAGTGTTCGGCTACAGTCGAATTGTAACTTTAAAGGTTAGCAAGGCTACGCTAATTCATATTCATAAGTTAATCAAGATTTGGCCAATTTTAGACTTTTAGACGTAAAGGTCTTATAAGGTAGCGTGTGTTTAGACCACATTTAACATCTGAGGCTTCTTTTGATAAATGAAAAAAGTGTAATGTTTTAATTGTACTATAACTAATAATTATTTATCTTAAATATTTCTCAGGTAATCACATTCAGTCTATAAATCTAAACAAAAACACATCTTAAACATTTAAAACATGATGGGGCACTGAAACAACTCCAGACATTATAATGACACAATAATGTACTCTAATTAATAATACAAATTCATTATGTATGTGTAATCTGATCAAAAATTCTCTTTCAAGACATTTTGGGTCAAGTTCCTCCCTGATAGAAGGGAAATATTTATAAAATACACAATTAAAATGGAATCAATAATGTTGCAAGAAATAATATATGAATAAAACAGAATTATATTCCAGGATTAAATATGTGCACTACATATATCGAAAAGGAAATAGTTAGTGTATTGATGTAACCGTGATGTGTACATGTGAATGTCAATACACAGACAGATTTAAAAAAAGAAGTGTGCTATTATCCTCTATTTGCCTGTGTGCTCATACGTATATATGGGGGTGTGTGGACGTCTGTGTCCCTGCAGGACACGGCTTATGATTTTACTCTCTGTACTAATAGCCTTAGCTGAGGTTATGTGGGCCCTTGGGTGCCTGGTAAAAACTGTCCTCCAACACAATTGAGCGTAGAGCCGTAATTTTGCCCGAAGCTCACCTCCCCGCAGTCACCTAATGCATGCTGGGTATTCACATGTGAAACACAGAGAATAAAATGTTACTGCGAGGCTGCTTTTACTTTATCTCCTTATGTCATTCTGGATGACACGCAGAGACTGAAGGGTAGTGCGTTGCTGGTGGTAAATGTTGGTGGAGTGCTGTAGCTGTTATAACCTGATTCTATTTGGACACATATATATATATATATATTAATAGACATTTTGTGATAAGACAACACGCCATCATCTGGTATTTGATAAAGAAACGTTGAGGATCCAACACCAGTCTTGAATGTTCAGGAGGAATCACATAATTCCCATAACAATAAAATATCAAAATTACATTCCAGTACAACATTAAATGTAGAAAAACACATATAAGGAAGGGACTTTTAAAATCCATTTTAGAAGCACTTTCTACTTACTTTCTAAGATGTTTAGACTGTTTAATTCTTTATATATAAATGCAATTTGCAGAATAATGTTACCTGGAGTGAAAACCATGTTATTCAGAAGATCTTGAAATTGGGTAAAAGTCAATAACTAAGCTAAATAGAAAAATGTCATAGCTTGATTGATGCAGACTTGTTATGGCGGCTACACCTGTCGGCAGGACTTGAAAAGCCTTCAAACACGTCTTGAGTTGTGCTTTGTTTTTTTGCACACACCCACTCAACACACATACAGTTTTCTCTGTTAAGTCATTCTTTTCTGAGACAGAGCATCCGGTCTGTCACTCTGTTACCTGATGTCCTTTAAAAAGCAGCATACTGTTTAATTCTACGCTGCTAATCACGTCATCGGGCGTTGCTGTCACTCATTTTAAACAACTCTTCAAATGGTAGTCAGCTGAACTTCTTTCATCTTTCTTACTGTCATTTCAGTGTTTGAAAGTTTGCCTGCTCAGTCTTTCACTCTTAATGATTCGCATTTCTCAAACTTGCCGGGGTGAAGATGTCACGTCTTGGGTCCTAATCGGCCAGCGATACCGCCGCTGTCAGGCGGGGGGTTCGTTATTTGGCCTGGAGCCGTTAAAAAGGCTCATAAGCAAAATGAGAAAAAAACAAAAAAGGAAAAAAAGCCTTGCAAATCTCACTTTCAGGAGTTTGGAAACTGGCCAACTTCATCAGAAATGAACAAAAAAAGAAAAGCTTGGATAGCTTAATATGGAAATAAAACCACATTCTGGTGAACTGCACACTTGATAAAAGGCCTGTGCAAATATTGAAAGTATCCCTGAGCCAAACACAGACGTTTATTTATATATATATATATATATATATATATATAGATATAGATAGATATATATAGATATAGATATATGTTACTTATCAAGATCTCAGTGGTTAGCTGAGGGGGGGATTGGCAGTGTATTTTGCGTCCCTCACTCCATCTCTCCCTCCCAAACCCTTCTGATAACATATGAACGAGTGTGAAGGCTCTGAACACCCAGATGTGTGTGACTGGATAACTGAATCCCACTATAAACCACCAGACAGAGGAACGAGAAAGATAACAAACAAAGGAGGGGAAGGAGATAGAAGGAGGAGAGAGAGAAGAAGATAGAGGAATGGATAGGCAAAGAGGCAAATTAGAAAAAGAGACAGGCTGCAGTGAAAGAGAGATGAGGGGGTGAGGAGGATACAGAGACTGAGAGGGAGACGTATGTGGCGGGCATGTTGGCGGTCACGCTCTGCTATCACCTTCTTTTTGACCGGTATTCATCCTCCCCTGGCGAGTCTCTCCCATCTGTTCCTCCACTGAGCAAAACTCTGCTGCTCCCACTGCTGCCCACCTCCCCACCTCCTTCCTAACGTTGCTGGCAAAACCCAACAGAAAATAAACATGTTTTGCAATAGGTCTGTTAGTATTGAATGCATGTTTGTTTGGTGCCTTCGATGGTTCAGATATTTAATCAAACACTGACTAATGTCACTGTAAATTGTTCTTCCTCTTCCGGTTATGACACAAATATATACTGTATCACCCACTCTGGGGCTTCTTGTGTGGGATTCTGGGAAATGTAGGGAAATGTACTTATGCTGACAGACATGCACTTTATGTTTAGAGGAAACAATTTCATTACAAAATCAGGGTTCGTACAAAGTCTTGAAAGTTTGGAAAATGCTTCATTTTGACCGTTACGTTTTCAAGGTTAGGATAATGCTTGAGTTCGAATATACTTCTTGAAAAAAGTCTACACAATCATTTATGTAAATCAAAAAAATCTTTTAACATTTGGAATTATCCCGTTGTTGTATTTGTTTGTTGTCTCCTGGCATTTATAGTTGGTTTAGGTACCTGAAAAGTGCTTGAATTTTACACTTTAAAAGCTGTACATCATCTACTTATTGGGACTACAGAGGAGTTATAATTAATCTTAAATAAAAGTGTCCTTTGTGGATTGTAACATAATTCAGTAGTGTAGTTTTGTATAGCCTGTAGCATGGTCCCCCTCACATTGCCATATCATGGTTATTGTTAATATGGATGCATTAACATGTAAACAGCATTTAAAATAATTAACCTCTGGTTAGTTTAATTACTGTATATGCTGTAATTTGTTCTGTGTCAAGCCTCAGATATGCAGCACGCAACATCTGCCATTACTTCATTGTTTTGAATTCAGTAATTGTATGTCTAATCTGCAATTTATTAAAGCTGAAATGTGGTGAGATAGATTATAAAGTGAAGTAAAATAGAAATTCTCAAGTATAGTAGCCTTAAAAGTGTGGTTAAGTAGAGTACTCGAGTAAATGTCCTGGATGCTTTCATCCATCCTAAACTCACTGACAAACCCCAGACCTCTGACATCTGCCATTTTTGTTTTCCTCAACATTTCGGACACTAAAGAAGAACAAATCTCCTTTAATTTTCCTGCTTGAAGTGAAGTGATTGCTTTAAACATCACTGGGGGGGACGACAAAAAAAAGTCCTCCTTGTGTTTTTTTTCTATCTACTAAAGACATCTTACTGAAGGAACGTCTTTGTATTAACTTTTTAAATTCCAATTACAAAGGAGGTTTAAGATCTCTCAGTGGAGTTTGACTTAGAGTCCGTGTTTGATCTCCCGTCCTCCACTGGGAACTGCTTCCTCCTCTCCTCTCCTGCCTCTTCACCTTCTCTCTCCTCATATTATTAATCTCTCTCTTGCCCCTCTTCGTCTGTTTCCTTCTTTCTTTCCTTTCATCCTCTTCGCCCTGTTTGCCTTTGTCCTCCCTTCCCACCTTCACCTCTTCCTCCTCCTTTTTTCCTGCTTGCTCTTCCTTTTCTTTCTTTCATTACTTATTTTTTCTCCCCTCTCTTTGTTAATGTCATTGCTCTCTTCCCCTGTCATGGCCTTATTTTGTCCTCTTCTTAACTTCCTTCCTCTTTTAACCCTTCCTCTGTCGACCCCCCTCTTTTTCCTTTCTTCATTCTCTTCTTTTCTCCTCCTCACTCCTCTCATCCACTGCCCCCTCCTCCATTTCCCCTTTTCATATGCATCTCCCTGCTCTTCTCTCTAATCCATTTTCTTCCCATTTTTTTCATTCTTGTTCTCTCTTCTTCCTCTTCCAGACTGTCCTTTGTCTTTATTCTCCCTTCTTCTTTATTCATCTGTTCTTCCTCTATCACTCTCATTACTATTTTCTCCTTCCTCTCTCCCCTACTTCATCCTTGTTTCTTGCTCTTCCCAGCTCTTTCCTTCTTTCCCCTCTCCTCTCCTCCTACCTTCCCATGACAATTTTCTCCTCCTCCTTGTGATTCTACTCCCAGCAACTACCATCCTCTTTTCCCTCCCTCCTTCCTTGCCCTTCCTCTTTCTGCAATCTGACTCCACAGTTTTAGCATCACCTTGGATATACAAGTGGTATTAAGGGACAAGGATGAGGTGTGTGTGTGTGTGTGTGTGTGTGTGTGTGTGTTGAGTGGCTGCTCAACGTTCCCTTTGTGGCTGGAATAACAGCAGACGACAGCTTACACCTTGCTGAATACCGCCACTAACAGTGTGTCGACAGCATAACACCTGTGTGTAGAGTGTGTGTGTGTGTGTTTGAGAGAGAGAGAGAAAAGCCGAAGCTACCTCACTACCTATTCGACTTAATAAAGGAGTGTCTCGGTAACCATTACCCCCACAGCCATGCAGAACAAATTACATTTAATGGGGTTTCTTTGCCCCCACAGCCGTTTTCACCGTTCGTTTCAAAATTTCAATTTAGTGCTTAATGCTAAGGTTTCCTTCAACGTATTATAGAGCAATATTATACCAATTACAGCGTCTGCGAACATTAAATTAAATGCATTAGCACAATATTGGAGAGAAAGGCAGCCGTTTGAAACAAGTTCTGTTCCAAAGCGATGCGGGCAAATGATCCGGGATATGAAAGCCGCGCAAAGAGGCTTGACATCGAAACGCAATTATGTTTGTTGTTTTACAGTTTTATCTGTGCTGAATCATTTACTTTTTTATATTCCATATGGATTCTGTGGAGCCGACACTGTCTTCATTTAACACGGTGCAAATCACTGAATGAGTACCGACTGAGTGTGTCCTATCAAAAGCATCTGACATTAGCGTTCACAGGAAGGAGGTTAACCTTTAACCCCGGCGGACTAGTGCCCTCAACAACTTTTAGTCTTGTTTCTGTACTTCAGTGGGTGTTAATGTACTTTTACAGGTTTTAAAGTCGACTATATATAGTAGTGCTAGAAAACGATTAAATGTTTTAATCACGATTAATCGCATGAATTTCTGCGATTAATCGCATTATGTGCAAAATTCAATAATGAATTCAAAAGTAGTGTATTGCGCACTTTTATTTTAAAAGTACTGTTATATGAACAAAAGTGCAACAACATTTGGTTTGCAAACACTTTCAACAAAGAAGGTGCTTTTTAACAGTAGTATTCCCTTCACACAGTAGCAGGTAAAATATTTCTTGCACTATCTGTGCTAAGAGTGCTGACTTTATCTGAAACGTTCCACTACTGTGCAACATGAATAAAATGTTCTGCGCACGTTTCAACAAAATCTCTTCTGTTTTCATAACAGTCAGAGCCCATGAATGCAGCTCATCAGTATAATGCACTGTAACTCCGAGGTGGTTACCCAGCAACGTCCAGTAGTCTCCAGTGAGAGCAACAGTTGGTGCACGTTGTAACGCCGTCGCTTTTGTAGTCATTCAACTCGTGTGTTGTTCTTGTGATGGTGCGTCTTGAGGCTCATACGTGGCGTCCTTCATTGCGATCCTAAGAACGTTCCTCAGACCGACTTCTTCAACAACACTAACCGGCCTGCAGTTTGTAGATATCCACTTCACGGTGGCGTTTCTTAGCTTGTCTTGCTTTTGTTTATCTATACTTCTCCCACGCACTCCATCCAACGTAGTCAGCGGTGAGCAGTGCGCAACAGACTTTCAAAATAATAATAAAAAAACTGCATTAATGTGCAATAAAATAATTGTCGCCGTTAATTAATGGGTTAACGCAATAATAACGCGTTAACTTTCCCAGCCCTAATATATAGTTTTACCTCGAGTCTGTTTTTACAGATGTAATGTACTGTAAAGTCAGTGAAGAATGTTCTGACTTTGCGTTGTCTTTTTTTTGATCATTTAGACTTTTGTAATTTATTAGAATATTTTGAACCATAGACTGTAAGAAGACGTGGCTGTAAAGTCTATATTAAGTTTATTTGCGTGAAGTTTGCGTGTAGTTTCTGCTTTTTCTTCTGCTGAATCTGCCATCCTGCACCTGGGCTCATCAAATAATTTAATGTAACTAGTAGAAACACTATTTCCCTATATGCAACCATTACATAGTATCCCTCCAAAGACATGCCATCACACACATTCAGAAATCACTTTTTACATTATCACAATTTGTTACATTTACATTCTCAATGCAGCTAGCGAGAAACAAATAGGGTGTCATAATGAAACACATCCATAAACATTAGCTTCCATATTCAGTTGTTGTGCTTGCAGCTTGTTTAAACTCTATTATACATCCTGTGAAGGCATCAGGCCTGTCAGGAGTTTGGTAGGTTTGGTGAAGTGTGTCATCGATCTTGGGACTAGTCAGAGTCTGACACAAACAAGATGACACATAATAGTCATCCACCACATGCAAAATACATGCAAAATACGGGCAGGTGCAGTAAGTAACCACTGAAATAATGAGTTAGTTAGAATAGTTCAGCAATGTATTGTGTTGTCATGGACACGTGTTGCTTAATTGATAAATCAAACCTGCTGTAATAACTCCCATCTCCAGATAAAGAAAGTAACTTTGAGTGTCAGTATTTCTTTTTCAACATACCATATTCTCTAAAAGGCCACATGTGATCTATTTTTCGCTCAGAGAGGGTAGGAACCAAAAGTTACAGCGGTGGAAGCAGTGGGGGTAAAGATGGAGAAGGAAAGGAGGAAAAAAAAAACAGATGGCTGGACGGGGACCAAGCACGGACCAGTCACGTGACGGGCGGTGTGCCACGGAACTTCCTGCTCGCTCTCCCTTTCTGTCGCAGCAGTTGGTGTCACTACTCGCGCCGTCTGCGTGAATTCGAGGCCCCGGCTGAACAGATTGGCCAGTCGGCGAGGATCATTCGCAGAAAACTCTTGCTAATCTCCCACCGGCTGCCTCGACCACACTCACATACACTGTCTCTCTTTCTTTCTTTCCTCTGTGCAGACTTCTCCTCAAAACTGTGTCGAGGGAGGGCAGAGGATTTACAAAACATGTCATCATGAGCTCAGTTCCAAACCAAGATATCCACAGTTCGGGAAAAAAAGCAATACCTACTCTTACAAAATAATGCTAATACGTTTTTGACCATCTTAAAGAGATACTACAGCCTAAAATTTACCTCATATGCTATGCATAAACAACTTATTTTTGACAGATCTAGTAATTCATGACTTTAAATAGTTAATGTTTGACTGATTCATTTTCAAGTAAAGATGATGTTTTCTTAAAATAAAAGCAAACTAACCTTTATTTACATAGCAATTTTTGTGCATAATGAAGTTCACATTTATGGGTAAAGCACCATTTAATAACATTTCAGTTCAAAATGCTTCATGAGGGATAAGATTGCACAAGAAAAAAAAAAACAAACAGCCGAGAGACAAAAATAAATAAGATTTTACAGTGCAAAGTGCTCCAAAATTGGTAATCAATAACAGTTTCCATGTCTTGCAGCCAGGTTTATCATGGAACACAGAACGACCTGATCAGGACTGGCTATGGCTTAAGGACCCCGTGTCCCCTTGAGCCCTTGGGTTAGTGTCTTGTAGGCCTGTTTGTTAAACCATATTATTTTCACCCTGCTACATTGTTTTGAATCCCAAAATCTAGTATTATAATGCTTTGAAGCTTGTCTTGAAGGTGCCTACATTTAAAATTCAGTTCAAACACTGGTATGAAAATACTTTTAAATCTTTGTCCTTTTTTTCCCTCCTGTTTCTCCCTGCGTCCAGCCTGGTGCTGTTTTTCCCTTTTTTATTTTTTCCTGAGAGCCGAGCGGAGCCGAGCATGAAAGTGACTTCCTCGATCATCTCTGCAGCCCACGGCGTCCTGTTCAATCCCTCCATCGCCATGATGGACTTCAGGGGTCACGACTCGCTTCCTCCTGGAAACTCGCCTTTGCTGAGAGGAGTCTTAAGATGGTGAGAACACACACACAGACACACACAGGCAAGGCCACATACCAACACATTATGTGCGCTCTCTCACCTAAAAATACATTTGTTCACATGAGACAACACACAGATACACTCACAGTGTTACTGTGACACTTTGTAGCATGTTACTGGGTTCAGATTCTCTTTTTCGGATGGACTTTCTCAGTATTTTTGAATTTCAGTTCTTGTAATACTGTTTTATTAGCTTCATGAACCTATCACGTCATTTATTTTTTTAATCATTTTGTTGTTTTGAGTCAAGTTAAGTGTAAGCATGGTTGACTTACATGACATTTGCTCCATTCCATTAAGTGTCCATTTAATACCAGATCCCTGGAACTGGCTCTCCTAAATGGTATGCAGCCATCATTAATGTTAGTAATTCCACCTGTTTTTTCCTGCTTTGACAAAAATATCAAAATGTCTGCTGTGAAAAGGGTCTATAGGACAATGTGTTGAAAATACTCTCTCCAACTTACAGCTGTTACATAATTAGGGTAAATTAAAGTAACTAAGTAACTGATTACCTTTAAACATAACTTCCCCCACCCTTTGCTCACATCTTCCCTCGCTCTGTGTTATTCTACAAAGTTAATAAATACAGCAAATTATTCTTACAAGGAATTTGTAAAACGTAGCACTGTGCACCTGACTGCTAGCATGTAAAGTAAGTGAGTACAGTACAGAAGTATCAGTATCAGAAACAGACCGATATGTTGTGCATTGTAGTAAAAAGATGAAAGAAGAGTAAATGTGAAGTAAAACAACACATCTCTCTCTTCGAGGGCTGAACTGGTTAGAATACTCGCCAACAACTAACGACTCCATCAACTCAAACGCTACTTCGCCGCTCTTCTCCACCTCAAACAGCATCTCTCTTATAAATTTAATAAGAATTGCAGTAAAGCTCAGCTGCACTGCTGTGTGACAACGCTGTGTGAGCGCTTTTTTACAAGGTAAATTCTTCCCTTTTAAAGGGCCACTCTGTCATTTAAAAAAAAGCATAACAAATGGGCAGAGTACAGTACAACATATCTATTTAAGTCTAAATAGTAACCTGGCCGAGTATACAAGCAGACAAATACAAAGAAACATTTACTATTTCAAAGCAAAGTTTGAGACCTTAGAAGTTCATTGTTCCGACATTTGCAGTCATCACCTGTCTTGGTTTCCTTTGCTGCTCTGTGGTGCATGTGTGAAAGTTACCGTTTTGCATTGAAATCACGTTTCGGGCTTTTGGCTCCTGCTTAAAGTCCAAAAAATGGAACAAGAGCATGGGTCAAAGTAAAAGAGCAGTTTGTTTCTTCAAATGTAGATTAATTCATGTCGCTGACCTCTGAAGGAGACAACAACCAATATGAAGAAAAATCTAAAAGTTGTACTTTAAAAGAAGCATTTATTCATGCTTAGTTCTTTTTTTCTTTATAAAAGGCACTTAAATCTAATATAAGCTACATTATTGTAATATAATTCATTATACCCTTTAAGAATTGAGTTTATACGACAGCAATGGGATATAAAATGAGTATGTACGGACAATTTAAACTGTCATTTCCTATGTGAAGACAGGAACCTGTAAAAGACAAGTGCACCTGGAGGTGGGATGTTAACATGAGGCAGCTGAGGCAAACGGTAAAATATGAAAACCTGACGTATGTCCATGTGGCAGCAGGTCTTCAGAATTGTCCAATATGAATGTAATTCGGAGGATACTCGGCTTACAAGTGCTGGAATCCGCTAGGTTACCTACCTCCTTAGTGTGCCTAATGTTGCTCATCCATTTAAAAACTGTGTTAGAAGCTGACTCCACCCACCTGGGTTTAACCCCTCAAGTGAGATTAGGCCTGCTCCTGCCCTCAGAGCAACTCTGCCTGCAGAGAAATGTGTGTACAAGTGAAACTCCACTGCGCGACAAAGCCACACTGGATTTATTAAAATCCACTCCAAAATGTACTCCCGCTTTATCCAGCAGAAAACGAGAGCACCGTTTATACCTCTTGGCTGCGGTCGCGAGGCGGCTGAGGAGACGAGCACCCAGTGTACTTTAAATGTGTGAAATGTGGCGAGGAGAGGCAGCAGGGACCACCAGGTGCTGCCTCTCCACCTCGAGCTGGCCGAGGAGCGCTTCTCCTCTCCAATAACCCAAAGGGCTGAGATGCCACTCGCAGCAGCCGAGCCAAAAGACATTTCAAGTGTGCACTTCAAAGGGGCCTTGGATTATGTTCGCGCACAGTCTATCCTGAGGGGATCCTTTGAAGGGAAACTTACTGCAGAGCCACTGGTGGCCGCTCAGTTTGTGTGTGTGTTTGTTTGTCTAAACCCATTTCGCTCACTGCTCTTGCCACTGTGCTGCGGTGTTGGGAGGAGTTTCCTCCTGCAAAAGTTTTAATGTAAACAGTTTTCATTTTAAGAGTTTTATTCCAAAAAGTACAGAATTCACTTTGGGATTATGGAGCTTAAGTTCCACATTTCAAAAACAAGGAACATTTGGTTTGTTCAAAAATATATCCAAAATACCTGCAGTGCTGTGGTACAAAATAATATACTTCATAACAATAATGTAGCTATCCACTGCCATGGACTCCACTGCTCCAGCTAGCTAGAGTTTGTTGATATAGTAAGGAAACGAATGTATAGATGCTTCATGCTTCATAAAATTTAAAAAACATTGAATTCATAACATAAATCTACTGACCATGGGATCAAATGTTCAAAAATACTGGACATTTTCAGTACAGAGAGATCCAGGTTTCCAGTGACTCAGTGTAACATCAACTTTCGATTCAGTTCAGTGTATCAGCACGTGTCACTGCAGTAATGCAAAGGTGGCTGCTGATTAGCGGCTAACAAATTGCACGGCGTCGAGGGGAGGCAACCAACATCTGTAGGACACCTGCACCCGTGGATGCCAGGATATGAAACACCGCTGAAAAAGAGGGATGGGGGGTGTTAGGGAAAGCGAAACAACAGCAACTCTGGCAGGCGATTATCATAATTAAAGCCGCATCAATTAAAGGGGTCAATCACTGCACGGCTGCCACCTTCCTCCACAGATGGTGAAATTTGTTTTGGGCTGCCTCCTCCTTCCTGACACCACAGAGGGATAGAGACAGAGCTGCACTTTTACCAACACTGTGGTAAATACACAGGACCTGGCCCCAGAATTTGCTTCAAAATACCATGAGTTTAAAGCATTTATGGCATTTTCAATCATGTTCCACTCTCTTTCCTGTTGGACTAATAAACTCCACAGTAGTCAGTCCCAAACGAACCAGAGTGCCCTTTTCAGCTTTTGCTTTGTAATAACACACAGATACAAGTTTTACTTCTTGACCTAACAGCTTTCACTTTTTATTAGCACCATATGTAAACAGGCAGAGGCAATTGACAACAGTGGAATCAAACTTTTTCCTCCTGAACTTTGGAGCCTCCATTTGCCCGTTTAGAATTTTGGGAGCATTCCTCTGGCAAGTTTCTTTTGAGTGGACTAAATTATGGAGTTTTGGTCTGGATTGATAAGTGTAGTGAGAACTGAGAAAAAACAGAGCAAATAGAGTAGATTAAAAATGGACGTTGCTCAGCTGCTTTAAAAAATTTAGGATCCTGCTAAATGATGATATGGACAGATTTCAAGTATCGGATGCATCTTTTATTATGTGGATGGATATTATTGGTACATAAAATGATAAATACATAGTATGTTTTGACTGTAATATACTATGATATAGGAGTATTCTGGGATTTAAGGATAGAAGGGTTAATATACTAAACATATGAGTATTATTTTGTAACGCTAATATTTGGACTCAAGTCTCATCCTTCTTGACTTGAACTGAGAGGTATTTCCAATTGCAGGGAGATGCTGTGAACTCCAGCAGCTGCAGAGTGAAGCAGGATTTGCTCTCTGTCCCGGAGGTCCACCTTAAAGCAACGGGGAGTGATTCGCTGCAGCAGCTTTGGCCAAGGTGGGTGCTGCACAGCCGGCACTTTGCATTTTAATCATGCCAGCCTGGTGACAGGAACTGCAGAAGAAGATAGAAAAGAAACGTACCTGTGGTGGTTCAGTTAGACCCATATACTGTATGAGACAGATAAATATTGTCTCATATATGCTCATGTCTTGACAGAGCAAATCAGATATCAGTGGCTACAAATCACTAAATATCAGTACCTGAGTTTCGTGGGTGTTGACAAACGTGTTAGCTGATGCAGGGGTTAAACATTTTACATTTATATTAGCCTTGAAGTATTCTCTCACTGTTAGGTCACTTCGCCACCCAATGAGAGCAGTAAACAAAAGGGCGGAGCTGTAACTCAACTCTCCCTCTGGAACCAGGTTTCAAGCTGCCGCTGACCTGAGAGGGGAAGTGTGGGTGGGTATAGCGGCCGCGGGGTCTCGGCGGGGGGCCGGTTTCTACCCAAGATGAGGACTGACACCGGGGTTCAGGGGTTAATTTGTGTAACAGGCAAATTTGCATACAAATGAAAAATGACAGAATTTTTCTGTTCTTCGCAACTTTCAATGTCATCCGCATCAAGCCGGCCCTATCTGCCGCCCCCCCATCCCCCTGCACGCCGTTTGAAGAATATTCATTACTTGTGAAGCTGGGGCACCTTGTTTGCTATTAATCTCCACCGCAGGTCAATGACTTAATTTGCTCAACTTTATCAGTGGTGCCATTCACTTTTTCTTTCTTCCTCCGCCCGTCCGCTCCCTTTGTAGCTTTTTCTAAAGTGTTCTCATTGCTTCTCTTCATAGAGACCGGCTAAGCTTTTTAAAGCACAACAAAGGCACAGTAACTCTGGTCTCTGAAAGAGTTTTGAAGACATAAATGAATTACTTGAGAGGGAAATATACGCCGGCCCTCTAGATTGCTCCTTCTTCTCTTCTGCCGCAACTTCTGGAGAGATTTCCACTCAAATCTCTCTCTTTTTACCTCCTCTCCTCTCCTAGTCTTGATTGGATTGATTGTTTTTCTAATCCAGCGGAATTACTTGTAAAAAGGGGTCACATAATCATAGTCAAAATAGTGGACAGGAGTGAAGTGACAAGAGATTTCCACTCCGCAGAAAGACTGCACATAGGTGAATTCTGCGTATAGTATGTCATTCTCAGAAAAAACCACACAACATGCTGCTGCCATATTTAATATTACGCATTCTTAAAACACATTACTGATGAAACATGTCCCGTGGAAATGGCTTAGAACTGGAATAATCAGATGTCCATAACAAATCAAGTCAACTAGTCCTTCCCAAAACCATCTCCACCCCAGTCTTCAACCTGTGTCGCCCACAGTTTCACCCGTAAGACTCGAGCACTATTTAAACCTTCAACAGACTGCTAGTGCTATGAAAAGTTACATGGATGTGATCAGGTAATATATGTATTGATAGATTAGACTCATGTTTTGGCCATTGTGGTCATTTTCAGAAGAACACCATGGCAATGAAAACACTCATGGAAGAGTATACAACTGAAACCTTAAGGCTGCGTTAATGTACTTTTTGGCCACTGAGGGGCAGCATAGCCAGCTGTACACAACATCGACATATCACTTTATAAAGTTGATATGGCTAACATGTTAGCAACTAGTTGCCTAATTACACAGTCATTAGATACAGAGCAACATTAGCTTTAATTCGGAGTGCTGTTTCTGGTCACCTGGTGAATTTAAGTGCAAAATTCACTCTTGCATTATCTCCATTTTGGTGTCCAACAACTAGCAAATATCTTAAATATCTGTAAATGGACCACCCCCTAAAAGTTTGGATGTTGAAGGGTTTGTGAATCACTGCCTCAGTCAGATGGAAGAAGTGCTTGAGTGTGTGCATTTCAAACCAGCTTATTTAAACAAAGTATCTCAGCATGTTTTACTTCCTCATAGAATGCTTACATTGTATACTCTGGATTATACATTTCTTTTAATCCCTAATTGGTTGTTTAGGCTGAACTGACCAAACAAACTAGAAGTGCGTAGTTGGGCTTTCCTTCGCCGTGCATTAAGTCTGAGACAAATAGTGGGGGATTAAATGCTTCCATCTATATTGTGGAGTATTAAAGGAGCATTACACAATATCTGAGAATCCGTAAGTTTGTTTATCTCTACATACGATGCACGTCTGGCAGAGCAGTGACATTTGTTTACTCTAAACAATATTTGAGACTCCGTAAGCGAATCCTTACATATCCAGAGCAACATATTCTACCATCCGCCAAGTAAAGGCTAAACATTCTCAAAAAGAAATTACTGTAACTTTGGTTGTTGGCCTCCTGCAGGCGTTTTGAACTGCTAAAATCCAAATTTCCAGCTTCATTAAATAGCCCCACTCCTCCTCCTTCCAGGAGAGGAAAGTTGAAGGGAAGGCAGGAAGAGAGAAAGTATAAAGCATAAGGCAAGAGAGTGAGAGAGAAAAAATGTCTTGTGAACCATTGTTTGGATCTTTATGCAAAAGCCCCCTTTGCGTTTCAAACTCTTGATCCCCCATAGGCAAAGGAGAGGAGCGTATTGATCTGCGCTGAAAGGAGACGGCCCTTTCATCACGCTTCCTCCTCACCTTAGACGGCTTTGAGGGTGCTCCTTAAGGATCGCAGCACCCTCGCCTGGCTACCGGCCAGAGATTAGGACGGCGATAACCTACCCAACCCTAATAGGTAGCGAACGAAAGCAGAGGCTGTCTAATTAGTGCTGATCAAAGCCGAGGACTTTATTCCCAAAACAAACCTGCACATTTGAATGTGCTTAGGAGAGGGGAATGGAGAGGGTGGAGGAGGTGAAGGTGGAAGGAGGAGGGGAGAAGTTGGAGGTTTTGAACTTCTTCTTTGTTTTTGATGATATGCACAGCCTCGCTCGTTCACCATTTCTTCTTTTCTACTTTATTTGCATGCAGATATATAAGCGCAGAGAGGGCGGTGAGCGTAGAGGTTATCCATGTGTGGGAGTTTTTGCCTGAAATTTCTACATACCTGTACACATGAAACTTTCTATATTCTGCTGTATGGGAATATAGGAAAAGTCATATTTTAATTCAAACAGGAATACCGTTGTTACTTTGCACTCAATGTGGCTTTTCCTTAACAATCCTTTAAATAACTAAAAGTACCCAACCTTCATTTTAAACCATTGTGACGTCTTACCTAGAGGTTTAAAAAGGTAAGTAATATGACTCCTGACTGTCAGCACAATAATCAAAAGATCAGATCAGTTAAACTCACACACTCTCCTATTTCCGAATGAAAAATTGTATCACATTTTATCTCATACGCTCCTCAGATCAGCTTTCGTACCTTGACTTCTACTTCTCTCTTATTGATTTCAAATGTGTGTTGCACTAGTGTGTCACTGAATTAAATGTTGCCCATGGAAGTTGCTTTAAGAAGAGAGAGAGACATGGTAATGTCCATTTTTGTTGCCAGTCGCCTAGCAACAGTATTCTCGAGACTTGAAACATTTGAACATCAAGCATGATTTGTACAGGATTTCTCTTGGCAAATACAGATGGGTGACAACAGAAAGTAAAAACCAACGGAAAGTATCTGAGTAAGATGTTGGCCCACTACGAGCCCCCAGTACAGCTTCAAAGCTTCATGTCAGTCTTCAGGTCTGTGGAACTCTACTGCCTCATATGGTGTTTTGTGATGATGGCGAAGACCATCAAACTCCAAAATGTCCCATTGCATATGATTCTCATCATGTCATACAACGATTCAGCAAGACTTTTGCCTTCTATTGGAACTATTTGCATTTACTATTCTCCACTCATTCATTCAGGCTTTACCTGTATTTCTGTCTGTGCATCCTCCCAAGTTTCTTTTGAGGGCAGCATCTGTTCTGAAATCAAAGCTTTTCCTTTTGGTTTCTTTCGAGACCGGTTGCAGCTCTGACCACAATGAAGTCATAACGCCGGAGCTTTTAAATAGCCAAATCTGACGCTTGTCTGACTGCACTTTGAGATAAGAATCTTACTAAATGTTTTCTGTGCCGGAAAAGACGCCAAAAGTCATATGTGAAAGCAATTAGTGTGATTGCAAAGTGGAAATGTGTCACCGCTAAAGACATCATACAGTATCTTGCTTTTCATGGCGGAAAGCAGACTGCTGTACATGGAGGTATGAATGTCTAGACGCTGGTAATGAATGTTGCAGACCCACATGAAAACCAGCGTTATGGCCCACGAACAAACACTTTTGCTGATAGGGTAAAATTTGCCTTTGACCTCTTGTGACCTTTCAGTCTTCCCACCCTCATGTTGCCTCTTGTTTTGGTGATTTTGCTGTTCCACTGAGCCGATGTGTGCCATACGCACATTCATCACATTATCTAATTTGCTCTTCCAATCGGGATTTAAGTGTTTTCTTCATCAGGCGCCGTTTCTTTGAGGGCAGGAGCCAAGCAGTGCTGATGAGCTGGCCAAAACGCAGCAGCAAATATGTTGAACCTCGTCCCATTTGCTGTCAGACGTTCTCCAGAAGTATGATGCAAATGTACAAATTGCCACGACTGTGAATGTATTTGAAATTTGATCACATTTCATACCCGCGCGCTCGGCCTCTGCCCCCAGAACTTCACACACCATCAAAAAAACATACAACGCCCTGAGTTTTCGCCTAATGAATTCCTGATAAAAGAAAGTTTATTTTTCTATATTTTTTTACTTTTTGTATTAAATTTACACATTTCCAGCCGTTTCAGGCCACCAAGATATATGTGCCGTGTCATAATCTTAATGGAAGAAGCAAATTTGGCAGTCCGGTTTTGCATACATTTCCCAGAATATTAGATGTGAGTGTTTGGCCTCACAGCCCAGGAAAGTTCACTCCGTTTAACACGCAAACTAGATGAACACAGCCTGGTTTTTCATGCTCTGATTTCATTTTCAACTGCCTCTTTGCTCTGTATTTAAGATCTCACCTACCTGTGATCCTCGACACGTGGGAGCCCTCTTTCCTCTGGCGTTAAACATATGCTCCAAACATATGTTCCGTGCAACATATGCTCTGCTAAAGCTGCTGTTAGCTTCTGTTTTGTACCAATATACAATCGTGGATGTTGAAATGAGTATTTCAAGTATTCAGAACCCTTCTGAGAATTTAAATGAATCCTGAGTTATGATGCTATAGAAGAAAAATCTGAAAGTTCCCTCCCTGTAAGGTAAAATAGCATCCAGGGAAGTCATATGAGTACAGTATGTTTATTTATCTACATGTCTGTTTGTGCGGCTGACATGCACTGCATGTGTGTGTGTTGGAGGGAGGATTATTCTCATTGCCTCCGTGCATTAAGCCTCCCCTCATCCAGTGCCAAAGGCCTGACCCAAATATGGCTGAAAGACAACATGTGACCTGCTTAGCGTTTCACCCCCGGCCCCGCTAGCTCCAGGCTGTGGTGGCGGCGGTGATGGTGGTCCGGTGTGTGTGTGGGGGGCTGCGGTGTGCATGGAAGGTGGGGAGGTAGGGGTTGGGGGGTTCAGTCTATTACTGGGAGAAAGCACAGATGCCGGCAGATGGCTAACATATTGTCCAGAGCTGACCCGAGCGCAGAATAATTACTGGAAAGTTCAGCGCTCTCAGGTCTGCAGCATGACTTCACCTCCGGTCACCGACTGTTGAAAACAGAGTAGGGACATGAACAGTATTTAGCAGAATTAGTTTCAAATTCTTCATCCATTAGTTTAAATACGATACGAACACTTTATTTACATATTGCTACTGTAGTTCTCACATACTCTCATGCAACACACACAACAGTATAATCGTCTACATCAACTTTTAAATGAAGCTCGGTCTGAAATAATATTTTTGGACATATGAAACTGACATTGTTTAGTTGTGACGATCACATGTTTTTAAACCAGTTAAACTTGAAATGACAGCACAATTGCTGCAAAGCCAAATTTTTTGTAAAATGATTCACGTTTTAAGGTTCAGAGGTGAACTTAGTTGCTTTTGTCTCCAGCAACGAAATTGCAGTTGCAACTCTAATCAGGTGCAGAGTCATCAACAGATACCAAAATACAAATGTATTTCTACCAGATATATAATAAGATAAGACTATTTAACAAGGAAGTAAGAAATATCAATCAATATTAAAATACTGTAGTAATAATGTAAACCGATATCTTTGCATACAAGCCTCTTTATCCATTTTTTATATTTGACTCTTTGGGAACGGCATTTGTCAATGAATGCATACAGGGAATACTCAGTGCAGTGAGTTTGTCTTGATTCTACTTTGTAGTGTGAAGACAGAGACTCATTTCTATAACAATGTTGGAACAAGTTTATTTCTATTGGAAACAGGTTCAAATATTCTTACTGCACTTGAGCCACTGGACTCATTTATAGACAGGAGTGAGTTGATAAGATGGAGAATTTTACTCTAGTTATGAAAACTTTTATTGAAGAGTAGTAATGTGCTGCTCACTTTAGAGCTGCTACATTAAATCTGAAAGGACTCCTGCTCAATCACCACATCACCACTAAAGACTGTGTTTCTAAAAACATACAGACCTTCTCCTGTTTCAATGAAACAGAAATAACTTAAGACTAAAGGGAAGTACACACATATCATTGCATATTCACACATGCAACAATTTATACTTGTGTGCTTTTGTGTCAGCCTTTCATTGCTGAAACTGAGCTGTTTATGAAACTACAGTCTATCTTGTGATCCACCCCACCCCTCCCCAATCACACACACGGATGCAAATGTGTCTTTTGGCTATGAAAAAGCTGTCTGTACTCATTTGTAGTCTCCGGCCTGAGGATAAATCAGATCACGGTGATGGCGGCTGCCCCCCCCTTCTAACCACCCCCTCCCCAAGCTTGTGGCTGAGCCGGGGCCCAGGTAGCGCTTGAGGGGGCCCCCTTTCAGTCAGCAGGCTGCAGATGCTGCTCTCGATTGGGCTCTGTGTCCCCCAAACGTCCCAGAGACCAGACACGTTACTGCTGCAGTGACATTAAAACCAACAGAGAGGAATGTAAATGCCTGAACTCACCATACAGCCAGTCACATGACTCTCCATGTTAGAAATATGAGTAAATATAGCTCTATTATGCCCTCAGTGGCAGTAGACACACAGAAATGTATTGTTTATGTTGCTATAATACGGATCTGGCCCTCATTGATGTCTCGTCACTGGAATTTATTCACCGGCGCACAATTGATATGGATCGTGAGTCGACCTGCAACAGTCTGCAGACATTAATGTAAACAAGGTTGATGTTTGCTGAGGCGCAGTTATCAGAGTCCTCGTACGGAGGCGGCTTCAAAGCAGCTCGCAGCAGCTACAATAACAGACAAAACAAGCCTGTGGCCCGACGACAGATGAATATACATTAACTCATAGCAGCGATCCCCTTTTGAAAGGCCAGAATTCATTTCATGCTAATGATAATGACAATAATTCACAATGGACAAGAGTGGAGGCCTTGCAAAACAACTGCGTTCCCCTCTTAATATGATCAGTCGTGATGATTTTCTCCTCGATAATGATTCATCAAACGAATCTGCGGCGGTCACAAAAGGACTCAAGTCATTAATAAAAGAACAGAGTCAAAGCACCTTGGGGATCTGTTTTTTTCTTTTTTCCCTCTCCCTGCATTCGGACCTACTTATCATTAAAGCAAGTAAAAAGTGACTGCTACATCTGAATGAAATCTCATTGTTGGATTTCAAGATGTGAATAAAATTCCATTTCAAATTAGGCCCCATTAGCATCACTAAGAGTTGTAAGATTCGGGTGACCTTTTCGTTCCGGGTATCTGGATCTTGGAAGTTTTTTCCCTTCGTATACAGAAGTGAAGGGAAGGTCTTTTCTCTTTTTTCTTCCTTTGCATTCAGGACAATGATTAAGCTTTTGACCTCCAAATGGAGATATCCAGCATTTGAAAAGGTGACACCTATTTTTCTTGTGTGTATTATAGAGCAAAATTATAACCAAAACTATGCTGATCTATCAGATCCTTGTTTTTTATGTTTAGATTATCACCTGTTAATTAAACAATCTAATAGTTTTGTAGTTGTTTGTTATTATTGTCTTCTTCAGCTTTTACCCTGCTAACATAAAGATCAGTTTTTGTCTTGAGGAGTACTACTCAGAGATGCATCAGCGGAAGTGTTTCACATTGGGGTCAGAATTAGAAAGACATGGATGTTTACTAGGCAGGGAATCAAATCATCTAGCAGTTGTAGGGACCTCTGCTGCTTCTGTTTTGACCATTCTTTCTCTCGCGAGTTCTACGAATGTATTTAAGTGCAAAAGTAAATCACTCGAGGACGTTTTTTCTTTGGATTGCAATCAGAGAACAGCAAACGAATGATTTAATTGTATAGTTGAACTTGTTCGCTGTTCATATGGCAATTAAGCTTTTACCCTTGAATCTAAAATGTTTTTCAATGAGAGACATTTGTCATGGCGGTTGCACTTCCAGGATCCACTTTCCTGCTTACTTTTCAACATGAATAGCTCCTCTGTTTCTTTTTTGGGTTGCATTGTTGGACAGTAGATACTTTCAACATTTCAATCCAAAATCAAGCAATTTAATTATGCATGTCGGACATTTGAATTAACAAGCTGCATAATCAAGACATAGCTCAAATCAGTATTTAGTGTGAAATATGAATCCAAACCGAGTGTTTAGAGCTGCAAAAAGAAAAGCTTTCATGAGCTGGAAGGTTGGATAATGGTTGGTTTATAGCAGGAACAAAAAGGATGTAATGAAATGGACATTTATTCATCTGAAATGTTCAAAGCCTCTTGGATATTATTGGAAATTCACTTGTTTTTGGGAATGAGACTGAACTCAGAAGAGAAAATAGAGCAGGAGGAGAGAGAATGGGCAGGAGGGAACACAGGAAGAAGAAAGTGTGTGCGCGGGGGGGGGGGGGGGATAAGTTCGGAGGTCAGACCAATAAACAAACAACGCATCGATTTCCTGCCGCTCTCTTCCATTCCTGGGGAAACCCCCTGGCCTCCTCCACCCAGTTACACTCATCTCCAGTTATGTTAAAGACACTCCTCGCCGAGGGAAGACCGTCCTCCCCCCCACACCTCCCCAACCCCCTCCTCCCTGGTTAATCGCATCCTTCGGACATCTCTCGGGGACGGTGCATCTGAGGTGAACATCTACCAGAGATTGGTAATCATTTTATTAGAGGAAGTCAGAGCCGGGCTTCCACTCGGAGAGACGGCCTGCAGATCCGAAGCTTGTTTACATGAAGGAAAGAAACCGCGAAGCACAGACCCCTTTCTACGTTACTCTTCATACTTTAACGGCACTACAGGATTATTATTTGCAATAATAAAAGGAGAAATCCACCCTATAAACTGCTGTAAAGCAGCTACTTGTTTACCATTGTCTATAAATGACACACATGGACAACGTGACGTCATGTCAAGATATTTTCTGAAGAAACAGAAACATGTTAATGTGATAATGAAAAATGTTAATGCTGGAAGCGTGTAGCAACTTTCCATTTTGCATCGATGTCTGAATCCAAATGTCTGGACTTCCCCACATTTGCAGACTTGTGGACTCAATGGGCACATTCTGCAAAGTCCTGATTGCTAAGCGCCGTCCATATTTACAAGTTTACAAAGAGGCTCGTTTGGACTTCTAAAGCGTCCACAAGGCTTTGCTTGAAAAAAGGGAAAGTTTAACAGTTCTGAAAAATACGTTGAGATGGACTGTATCAAGAAACTAGCGTACTGATCCACAGAAACCAGTGAGGTTTAAGTCCAGTTTCAAAGTGAATTATGTCCGCTCATGGGCCATTGTAGACTTAACGTGACACATACATGTGACTGAACATGTCCTCAAGTACCCAAGATCAGAGGGTGAAACTTCAGATTCAGCCCAAATGTTTCGACAAAGGCAAGATATTCTAACGTGACAAGAAAGAAAGAGACATGGCAGGTGAAGGGGGAATGGTTTTAGTCAAAGCAGTTAGTTCTAGAGCCTGAATGCTGTGAACATCAGAGATTAATGGTATCCAACAGTAATACAAGGTGGACTTTTTTTCCTCTCAGGGGACGACTGGCAGGAAATAACCTCACACCTTCCTGTTTCTCTTTAATTTCAGGATCATAAAATGCTGAGCTTTCTTCTCCTCTTGTGTTTTCATCCTATAGCCTGTCCTCCACCACAAAAATAGAGAAATGGAAAAGCTTTTTTCCCCCTGTGTTTTTAATCCCTTTGCACCCTAATTGGCCTCTCTTTACTGTGAAGTGAGTTCAATCTGCAAGCAGATAAAACAAGTGTTGGGTGAGGGTGCAGGCACCGTGGCACTGTGTTCCCAAGCATGAAGTGAGCGGTTTTGAACTAATATCCAAGCGTTTGCAATTAAAAGCCTCCAGAGTCGTTAAAGTAACTTCCTTTTTACATTTTCCCCTGGAATACTGCTTCACCTATTCTCTGCTGGAGATGAGACGATGATAGCTGCTCTGAGAGCTGCACCTCTTGTCTGTGTGTGAATTCAGCCTGGACTGATTACACATGAGGATTCTTGCCCGTTTATTTGTCATTTGCGTCCCAAACAAGGCCTTTCATCGCGTCAGTAAGTCGAGTATCGAGTGGTCGACAGTGTGTGTGTGACCCTTTGGAAAGGCGAAGAATAGCGACAGGACCTTTTGTGCGGGGTGATTTCTTACGAAGCTTTGGCCCACCCATCGAAACACAATGGTGCTGTTGTGTCGGTACTAGGATTAGCAACGGCTGATATTGATCTCGCGTTTCTTTCTTCCTCCGTGTCCATATGAGAGCCGGTCAATACCTGCAGGCTTTGATTTCTTTGTTGCTGTCTCTGTCTCAACAGATTTTCTCACTGAGAATGCAGGAAAGGTTTGATATGACGAGATCGCAGACAACTCGGCAAACGTCTCACTTAGAGAAGCACTTCAAAAGCAAAGGGATGAGGATGAGACTCAGACTAGGTGTCTCCTAGTCTACGTTGTCTACTCATGATATGATGGATGTTCTTCCCTGAGCACACCGGAAGCAAAGTAATCATTTTCTAAGTTCATTCTTCATTTAAAAGGTACTAAGTGAATGCAGAGCTTCTGCTTGAGTCAACCTTCCTTAGACAGCTCTAACCCCTCACCCCACGCAATAGTTCTGGAACAGGGTTTTCCAGCATCTAGGTTTTTAAATCTCATTTTGTAATGGTTGGGTTTGTAAAGTTGTCAGTTCAGGGGAATCCAAATATTATATTTTTATTAACAGATTTTATAGAGACTTTAAACACCACCAGAAGTGCAGTGATACATGTTGCACAAACCTCGTATAATAACCAGTAAACACAGTACTGTCTGAATGCACGTAAATCATTATCAAGAAACTGCATGATTCACATGGAAGTAAAATTTTGGCAGAACATATTGAAACAGCTCTTTAGTATGTGCCAGATTAACTGGAGGGCACATATAATACTCCTTAAAAGCCTATTTGTTGCTTTCATGTTAATTTAAAGCCGAGTTTTGAACTGGAAATATCTAACAACAGCAAGTTAAGATCCAGATTGTTTTGCCCGTCTTTGCCGCAAATGTTGGCAGGGCCTCTCCAGTGCCATGATATCTGTATTCGTTTATTCATTTGTTTGTCTGTTTACGTTATATGTTTGCTTATTTATCCAGCTCTTTATTTTTTAATGAGTTGAAAATTCACCAGAGAATCCGGGGCGATGAAACTTTAAAACATGTACAGTAGCAGTGAGGGGAAAATATTTACATTGAAGCTGGCCACAATCTCAGAAGATCCTCAAATGTAGGTTAGAACTGCAAAGTTAATATGCAAATGTCCTTATCTGCTGGGATTCACAAACAACCATCATCCTGATTGATTTAATAAACTGCTTTTATCTTTCAAAGTGTTAATTAGGAGAGATGGGCCTCGCTTTGAATCTCAGCTTTCTGTGGCACATTCGAGAGCATTCAGACAAAGAGAAACTTTCCGTCCCTTAACATCACTGAACTCGCAGCTTCTTCAACATTTTACAGCTTGTTATTGTTTCTGAGGCACAAAGCTTCCCTGTAACAGTGAAGTGCAGAATGCTTTAGTCAGGATCCAGTAATAGATTCAAGACTGTCAGTGTCGTCTGCCACCCATATAAATGCTTGTTTTTTTGATTGATTGCATGCTGCCAGTTTATTATCATGTAACTCATCAATACCAAACTGGGCTTCTTTGTGATGTCATTTTATTTGTACCAAAAGAAAAGTGAACCTTTGTCAATGTCAAACCCCAAACATAGACACAATTTTAGTTTCTAATTTAAATTTAGATGCCAATGTTCAAAACACTTCCAGAATTAGTCTTTTATTGTCTTGGAATATTGCCAGAGCACCTCTTTTTGTTCTCCCCTTCTCCAAAAGAAACTATTTTTAATTTTAGTTAACTGCAGATTGCTCAAAACGCAGCAGCACATGTGCTGACCGAGACCCAACGAGGGGGAGAGGACACACCTTCATTAACTAACTTCACTGCCTGCCTTTAGTGTCTGTGGTCCTGCCAGACTTAAATGAGGGATCACCGGAATCATATTGTCATTATATTATCTTGTCTTATTATATATAAATATATATATAATGATACTTAAGTTTTTGTTTTACACAAATGAAGAGTTCGGTCTTATGTAATGCAAAACAGTGGAGTATTTGATTATTTAAAATGTAATTTATATCAATATTGAAAAATGTGATAGCTCATTTAAATATATAGCCCCACTGTTGTGGTAAATACTTATATGCATTTATAGGATTATATTGTATTTATATATTTTCACATTAAGTCATATTATTATTTGAAATCTTTTACTCTATTTATGAATTAGTGATTAGCAGGCTCTAAATATTGCAGTACAGGACCAGTATGGCTGTAGATTGATTTGATTCTTGCGTATTCTTTTTGGTGTTGTTTTGAATTTAATTGGAGATTTCGATGTTCTGAGTGTTTGGGTTCTTTTGTCGTGATAATGGCTCTGACGGTATATTTAATAATTGCACAAACATGACATTGACATGCTTTTTTCTCTTTGCTCAACCTGCTTTTCCTTTGCTAGAGACAAATTTTCATGACGCAGGAGTTGACGCATCCTCCTGGCGTGAACGTATGTGAGTGTTGAGGTTTGATATTTGCTGGATTTACTGTACAGGTGGAGAGGTGGTCGGAGCCAGCAAACATGACGCAGGTGCAGCGTTTGGCTCTGACTTGCAGGCAGCAGCCTGTGTGTGTGTGTGTGTCGCTTTGTTCTGCCAACCTGCAGGGCACAGGAGTTCACATTGTGCGGTGACATACTGACGAGCTGCATGCCAGTGACCAGAAAAACAAGAAAAAAAAGGGATTCCCCTCCAGTCAAGGGGACCATGACATGAAATACTGGAGCTGCCAATGCCCCCGAAACCAAAAAAAAGAAAAAACCCGGACATGTCTGAAAGCTTCTCCCATTCGTGCATGTGTCTCACGGTATCACAGAGTTTTGATCTTATCCAGTTGGACACTTTGAGGGAATATTTTTCTCCCTGCCATCCCAAAGCAATCTGAATAATTTTCAACTGCATATTTTAACTCTCAATCTATCTTTGATGTCTTATTTGTGTGATTATGTCTCCCTGCTTGCAAAAAAACAACCAATATGCACCGACTGTCAACCACTGGTGGCACTTTCCTCCCTTTTTTTTCCTTTCTTCCCTGCGCACGGTTGGGACTGTTTTTGAAAACTCC
>JAVQJL010059114.1:0-25000 GCA_036024295.1 Nannoperca obscura | reverse complement strand
AGCGTCCCCACATCCAGCAGTTGTTCCATTATTCACTGTCTGAGGAGCAGCTTCAGGATCTGTCTGTACATGACATCATCACCGCAGTGTGTCTCTGCTGTTCGGCTTAACGAGAGGCTGCTTCACATTCTCTAATTAGAATTGAGGAGGACAGTAGTATAGAAACGCATGGGAGTTCTATTGTAGGGTTGAGTTTCCTTTTAACTACAAACATACAGTACGTAAGTACAGTAAGGCAACCTGACACACGGTGTCTTTACACTGATCAATCGAATATGCTATATGGCCAAAAGTATGTGGACACCTAAACATTATTCAGCCAAACGTTAACCATGGTATTTAAAATGTTGTTACACACCAGACTGGGAAAACAATTTCTTTATGGAGCTGGATTTGTGCGCAGAAAGAGTGAGATGTTTAATCAAGAAAGGAAAGGCACAAAAACAAACAAAGGTGGAAGACACGATTGTCTATAATATGATTGTATGTGGACAGGGGTGCCCACATGCTTTCAACCACACTGTGCATCAGCCAATCAGTGTTGTTAACGTCTGATGTCATGCAGGTTCCTCCCTGACGTATGATATAATAATTGTCTTTCAGACTTGCAGCTTAACATCACGTTTAATAGAACAAAATATTAGAAAGTCCTGCCAGCTGATAGAAAAGTGCCTGTAACCTCCAGGCTGAATCCAGCCTGCTGATCTGCATCGTTCACACTGTGTTTAATAAGAATTGTCACATTTTTTAACTTTGCACCGTCAGAGAGCCGAGGCCCGCTGACCCAGAACAAACTAAATTACAGTTATGTAATGCTCTGTGCTGACTGACTCTATTTCTGGCACTGATATTTGAACCAATTAAACGCTGCCTATCAGACTTGAAGGGTGTCTGGTTTTCTTCAGCTTCACTGTGATATGGGAAACACATAATTACTAAAAAGGCAGTGGAGAGAAAGTAACATATGTAGGCTGTTGTTTCCTAAAAAACAACCTTCTTAGGGGGAGTTTTGTCCCAAATGTGCAGAATTAGAAGTGATATCTATTAGAAATAGCATATTTGGTTTGTAGCATTGGTGCAGGAACAACCTTTGAACTCTCCTCTGTCAGTCAGCTTAGTTGACGCTCAGGGCTGCTCGTGTATTGGGAGGTGTGTGTCGAATTCTTTGTGAATCTCTGCGACCTGCACTTACCCATACAGTGATACCCTTGTCAGCTTAGATCCACAGAGACAAGTATGTGTATATTTGAGGAAGTATCATTTTCTCTGTTTCCGTCCATGTGGCTGAATTCTGCACAGGCAAGATAAGAACTGTATCAAAGGAAGTTCAAAACTGTGTCCATTCATTGATCAGATGTTATGGCACGCTGTCATACAAACTCATATAATTTATAAATGCCATAAACCATACAGAACTAAAAGCCATTAATTATCTCGTTAATGGTAATTCATTCATAATTAATAAATAGGTGAAAAACACTATAAAAATAGCTTTGTGGTGTATGTAGCCTTTTCTTGTATTTGTACTCAGACTTCATTTAATGCAAACTGTGGCGATTGCTGTCTTCTTCTGGCTGCATCAAAAATGATTCGCTGCACTGCTGGCATTTTCTACTTATTTTTGTATAGTCTTTTCTTTTAAAAGGTTAGCGACATGAATCAAACCTGTATATTCTATTGATATTGCCGTCTATAATGTAGGGACAATTGTTATTACCTAATTGATGCTCTTGATGTGCCCTTAACACCTTTTTCTTTTTTCCGTAGATCCTGCTTAAGTTCATCTAAAGCATCTTGGCCACAGTCTGAAACATAATGACTCTTTTACTCCAGTCCTACAAACACACAGGACTGATGGAGATGCAGATGCAGTAGATGCGTTGCCGTCTGATGGTTTCAGTCATTATTGCAGCGCCTTGTTTTTTTTCTTGAGGAAAGCTTGAGTGAAAGCCTCAAGTGCCTCCCTTCTCATATTTATCAAATCTTCGGTGTTCTGCCGGGTGAAGTACACCTTCCCTGGCTCCTTTTACCGATACACATATTTTAACAGGACACGGGGAGTCCAATTATTTGTCCACTTCTCACTTGTGTTCCTGGAGAGTCCTACTCAAGTGATTGGCTGCCAAAATGCACACTGACATCTATTTCTCATTCATGTGAGCCACACTTATTCCCACCATCAGTAATTTCTAAACTGATTTCCCGCACAGACTCACATCGAGTGCAAGCAGTCACTTCTTGTCAGGGCATGACGCCTGTAACGCTAAACTACAGCAGGAGAGACAAGAAAAAAACCAGAAAACACAATTTCTAATCTCACACCTTCACTTACTTTTGATGAGCCCTGAAGCGGAGCTGAATTAATGCCAGACCTGGATACCTCAAAAAGTGGCAGAAAATTGAGCTGTGGGCTGTCTGAATCATTTCGCCCCAAACTGCTGTCTTTACAGGTGGTTTTGAAAATAAATTGTCTAAACAAGTGCTTTGCTAAGTGTAAGTTCACACTAACCATTAAAATTCATACATTTTAAAGAACTTTCCTTTTTGACAAATGTGGGAGCTGTTTAAGCGGCGCAGCACACAAGCCGTGGAAGGTTAATTCGCCCCAGCGTCCTTGCATAATATTTGTTGCACGATGACAGGGAGGGGACACGGTGGCAGTCGCTTGATTGACAGTCACTTAGGGGTGTGCCATTTAACCACGGTGACCTTCCTCACATGTCACTGCCCTTATGAAAAGGTCATCCTTGTTGCACTAATGAGTCATCTGATTTCATGACCGCATGGCAAGTAAACAGTCGTGTTGAGCAGAAATTCACATTTTAGGTGGAGAGGGTGAAGTTCATATTGTCAGAGAGGTGAAGGCGGTGGTGTGGACACCTTGTCGGGTTAAATTTAATACCTTGTTATGATTACTGTAAACAAGTGACCTCATTATGAAGACAAGACGGACTGAAGAGGTTTTCAAATGGATCTTTTTGGTTACCTGTTGCCTTCAGAAACATTCACAGTCACATTCATGTTCTATCAGGGTGGAAAAAGGGATGATGTGATGTTGTTACATCATGTATAATCATGCCTGAATATCATCTGACCACTCGTGATTCTTGACTGAGATCAAAGAATACAAGGAAGTCGAACACTAGGATGAGTACAATGTTTGCGTTACTGCTACGAAGATGAACCCCAAGTTATAATCAGTGGCTTTAATGAATTAAAATCATTCAAATAGGAACTACAGCAGATGTTTCATAACTTGAGTTTATAGAAATGGTGTGAATTTTTTACAGTTTTCAACCAGTGTTGACCCCTACCTAAACTTTGAGAACGTAGTATGAAATACTGTAGCAAACACTCCCATGTTGGCCTTGTAATCTCTAGAAGTTGATGTATGTTATTTTTCACTAGTTAGCAACTTTACAAGAAACCCAACAAGATTAGATCTTCTGTCCATCCTTTTCCTGTTTTGTGCTATTACGCAATCCAGCAGTTTCCCTCTGAATCTGGCTCAGTGGCGCATAACTTTGCTCGCAGCCCAGAAACTGGAGGCTAACAGTGGCTTCTCAGTAACTGGCTGTTTTCGGTCTTGGTAATTATACTTAT
This sequence comes from Nannoperca obscura, assembly GCA_036024295.1. Lineage (NCBI taxonomy): Eukaryota > Metazoa > Chordata > Actinopteri > Centrarchiformes > Percichthyidae > Nannoperca > Nannoperca obscura. The sequence goes on along the minus strand of JAVQJL010059114.1, from coordinate 21,397 downwards.
CTCCAAATGTATCTGGAATTCATTAATGTTAAAATTGTACCCATAGCCCCTTTTGAAGGGGCACTCCAGAGATTTAGCACTGCACTTTCATAAAGTAGGGGGACTTGAGGGAGTCAGATTAAGAAAAGAATGGTCATAATTGAAGTAGCAGAGGCTGAGAAATCCTGTTAAACCCTGTTATTTTTCCCCCTACTGTGAAAAATGAAAAGTAAAAGTAAAGCTCCCAAAGCACTGGAGCCTACATTTCCCACAATGCAACTGGATAGCATCTATTATTTGAGACTTTCTGCCTGGTAAACATCCACATCTTCCAAAGTCCACAGCCTCAGTTTGAAATGCAGATACCTTGCCCAAACCAGAATAACCCTGAATTACATCACTATGCCGTCATCAGGGTTACTTTCTCTGACTTATAAAAGCTCCTCCAGAGCCACAGAGGACATCATACAACTGCTTTCACAGGCTAAGAAGTACCCTCCATGATGGGTAAACTCATTTTTATGTGTAAAATCAGTGGAGTGTCCCTTTTAAAAATGAGATTTTGCATCTACACAGTTAAACATATTCTAACCAGGAAACTGCAGTGTTTGTTTTGTTGATATTGAAACTGGCAACCCTCAGGTCATAATTTATCTGCCGTCATTTAATCTCTAATGCCTCTGAACATATATTTTTGTCTTTGTTCTCTTAATATTCTTATGAATTGTTCTTTCTGATGGTGTCATTTGTTTTTAATATACTGGTGTCTGTGAGCATTATTAAAAGCACAGTACAGATATACTGTAAAAAAGCTTTTTTTATTAACTTTTACCACAGCAAACATCAGTCACTAAGGCCATGAAGTATGAGTGCTGCTTTCATTGCCATCCATCTGCTCTACACTCCTCATTGCTTCAGGCCTTTAGCCCGCTATGTCACATACGGTAACAGGAATTAGCAGAATAAGCAGATATTATCTTACAACTCCATAATGGAAGCACATAACTAAATACCTCGAGGAAATTGCATAAACAAAAAGGTAATTGATTCCAGCAAGCTGCAGGTGGACACTTAATTACAGGAAATTTATTAAGCAATGTCCATTAATCACATTGACATGGAGTTATTAAAGGGATGCACAGTTTGCACTCACTGGATAATGCAATAATATTAGTATGGGATGCTAAACCAATGAGACTGTTCCACACAGACAAGAGACCTAAACATTGTTTAATTCAGATAAATAGGAAGAGGATGTGGAATGAACCATTTACATAATATTTACCACTGTAGAGAAGCAAGTGTTTATATGTAAGCACACAGCTAAATGCATTCAAATACTATTACTAGTACTATTAATACGTTTACTGCTGCAGCCTGCTACTACTCATGTTACTACTGCTGCTGGTACAACTACTACAACACGTATTTCGATCATTACAACTATTACAAACCTAAATACTACTGGTAACAATTTATTTTAGCATTTATAAGCTGTATACAGTTTATAACACTGCAATATATTTGCAAGCAGATACAAGGTCTTTAAGCAATTAAACAGATAATGAAAGATCATGTAATATTACACTGTTCTGATTATATAAAGCATGTCTTTATACAAGCTGTTATACTGTATAATCTAAAACAACATATTATATGTTCATATAGTATGTATAGATGATAAATGAGGGGGTTAAAATAAAGTGTTACTACTACAATTACTGCTGCAACTACTGCTAAAACTCCAGAGTACCCTACTACCGATACTACTACCATTATGACTATTACTACTGCTGCTAAAACAAAGACAGCCACTGTTGCTAATAAACATCATGAATAACGGTTGATATTAAAAATGATATTGCAACTATTAGCTCTAACAGTTTCAGAAGTTTGCTGTTGACACCTTTGTGATACCTTCAGTGTCGCTGTTTCTAAAATCGTAAGTCAGACTCCCGCTTGTGACAGTAATCCACACTGACAGACCTCTCCTTCCAAGAACCTGTCTGCATCCTCCTGAAGGAGAGAGTCTGAGAAATTGGCCTTATTCCCCACACACTCTGAGGCAAGTGGCAATTAAACCGCTGATTAACGTGAGCCCGCTCTCGAACACAACTTCATAGGAGTCTGACAGAACAGTGGGGAGAAGGGGAGATAATTCAGAAATCTCCTGACCTTGTGCTTATTATCTCTGGCTAATGACTGTTGCTGCTGCTGTTGGCCTCCTGATGAAGCAGGAACCTGGTCAACCTGTTTGATTCATTTTCTTTATTTTGTGCTTTTTCCTCTATCTTGCATTGGTTTTGTATACAATGGACGCATTTATAGAAGTCCCACCCTCAGGAGCATTAGCCTAATTTGTTTATATAGTGCTTTTGGTCCTATTACTCCCAATGAAATGACATTCCTTTGTGTCTATGTAACAAAGACAGATATATTACACCCATTTATATTGTATACTAAATGAATTAATTAACTATTTGTTTTTCATGAGACTGATCATAGGCATCATACAAACACAATATTTCAGGAAGAAGGGTGGCATACTGAAAGAGAGCAAATGATTCATGTTTCAAGAGAAAGTCTATCCTCACAACCTTTTACAATCTTAGACCATATTAAAGGATCACACAATACCTTAAATTCCTGCAAGCCTTTTTTCCCCAAAGGATAGTTGTTATAGTTGTTTAGCGTTCCTTCTATATTTTAAGGCAGACCCTATATTTTAAATGATTTCATTAAACTATGAAAATGAAATTTCAGCCATGTGAAATCCATCACAGTGGTGATCTAGAACATTCTAGCCCGTTACTCTGTAATTCAGTCACACATTTTTTTTTCACACAAACGTTGGAGGCAAATTTAAAATGGCCTATTTTTCAAAGTCACATTACCATTATGATCTTAATCCGGTGCTGCAGAATGTGTGCTTTCAACATTACCACACAATAATATAATATAATTATGTTAAAGTAAAAAAACAGTAAACATAATGTTTGCTATGATAGATTAGTTAAACCATTCAAGTGTCTTTGAAAGGTAATTTTCAATGAAAGCCAATGGCTGACAAGAAGTTATAAAAATCAATTTCATGAATACCACATGCATTGGGCAATGGTCTGTATAAATGTGAATACGAAGGTATACACACTTTGTATTAAATGTTTAAAAACCAAAAATATGTCACATTCCGCTTCATTGCTTTTTATGTCGTATGCAAAGCACTTTGAGTTTGTTGTTGAAGGGTGATATACAAATAAACTAGCCTTTTTCCTACATTACCCAGTATGCAATTCGTCTTCTGGTCTTCTGGTGCAGGTGTATGAACGTCTTGCATTATAAATGTAGGTTTAAAGAATTTTCTTGGTATTGAGACCCTGTTTTTTTCACTGCACTGCACAGACCAGAGAGTTAGTTTGAAGCGACGGCAGCTGGTTGATTCATTGTTATTGATCCATAATGTGATCAAATCCATTATGGTTATTCTCTGCTGTGGGCCAGTTGCACTCCTTCTCATTAAGCACGGAGTCACAGTCAGCGTTTGCTGTGACCTCAGGGTGAAACTTCTGCATCCAGCCGACCGCAGTGGCTGCAGGAACCAGCGGCGGCCTCACATGCCTCAGTTTGATCCCATAACAGATTGATACACCAAATAGGAGCTGACATGCATTGCTAAAGATGCCAATGGTAATTAATTAGCATCTCATTTTGACCGTGGCACAACAGGATGTAGAGCTTGCTTCTCGATGCCATTTCCCCCCTAGGCTTTCTCATATCAGGGTCAAAATCCCGGCTCTGCGCTCTGAGGGCCGCTTAATAAATTGAGGAGGGCACGTTGACAGTCAGATTTTCAGGGCGCGTCCCCGTCTCGCTGGTTCCCAGCGCTCCTGGCTATGACAAACAGTCCCAGCTTTACTGCTGTCGAACGCAGCTCAGGAGATCAAAAGGCGACGAAGGGGCGACTTAAAATGCTTACTGTTATGTTATTATCTGAGAGCCGTTTCATTGGCATTTTGACATCTGGCCTATGTTTCTGATCGAGATGGAAAGAGGTCAAACACTAGTGAGGAGGTGTAGAATTTTTCTGTTTTTGTTTTAAAGTAATGACAAAATAGGAACCCTACCCCAAGCTCAGCTTTTCCTTTTTTTATGGCTGCTCTTTCCCAGTTTAACTTAAGGGGGTTTGCTTGGGCTAAGTTTTGTTTTGTCTCACAAAAATTATAAACAATTGAAAAAAATCACTGAAAAAAACACAACAGCACTAGAAATAAGAAGGTCAAAGATCACAGCACACAGAAAGTGAAAGTTAATATGGCTGTGTTTCAAAATCAATAAATAATAGTAATCTGCAGTAAATATGGTTCCTTGACAGTTAGGCATTTTAAAAGCTACACATACAAGCAGTGACCTCATTGAAATTACATGTATTACATTGTATGGATGTGAGGTTTGTCTTAAAGTGCCATTAACATCTTGGAAGAGTCTCTCCGTGGCTGGGGTGAAAGCTTTGCGTGGTGTGAGGATGTCCACACCCAATGTGACCTGTTAATTAGAGGCTGGTCTTGGATCAGTACATGCTATAGTAAGAGAGGAACATGTTTTTAGTAGGGGATGCTGCGCTAACCCTCTTGCATGAACAACAAACACACAACGACTATTAGACACACTACTTAAATAATCAGGAACATATTTGTAAATATATAAGTATGTGGAATATAATAAAAGAATATTAGACTGGGGAGACAAAAGACATGGTTTATTCATCCCTAGGTGAAAACCTGATACCATAAGTGGCTGCACATAAACTGGTACACAGCTGAAAGAGAAGAGTTGCTTCAATGCAAATCTAGCCTGCCTCTGGCCTTCAACATGCCACCTGAACAACGCCAAGACAACAACTACTACAGCTACTACTATACTGCACTCTTACACATTTTTATTTATCACATTGTAACAAAGTCTGAACAATTCAGCTGTGGTTAGAAAGAAAGTTCTTTTTCAGGAGTTATCATGCTTCTCTGTTTTCATTCTAGCATGCATTTTTTAAGTTACTGAATTTAAAAGTCCCCAAGGGTCACAGAGTTCTCAACATATTACAGCACACTAAATGACCATGGAAAGTTTGAATTCAGGTACGCAAAAGAAAAACACCCAAATTGCAGTTACAGGCATTTTCCATGACAGCAGCAATCTAATCCTCTCTTTTTTCTTCTTTTGGGGTAAGATGTTTTTATAAACCCCTCGGGGTTTTCGTTGCCTCAACCGCACTCTGTTTGTATCCCTCTTTTTTTTCCTCCTCTCTTTTTTTTTCTTCAGCGGTGTATGTGCAAATAAACTAAGTGCTGCAGCAAAAGCTCAGAGGTGGAAAAAAGGGAAGAGAGGACAAAAGACAGAAGAGCAGAACTGATGTGTTTGATCAAATTATGGCTCTGGTTTGGACCAGCTTAGCCAGAATCCAACGGTATTACATTCATTTTTAACCTCAAGAACCCTGTCAAAACCTGTTTGAACTTTATTATGGGCTATTCGCTCTGTATACTTTCAGGTCTGCAAATTACAGAAATCAATATGACGGTTGAAATCAAGTGTGTCAACAAAAGGCATCATCCTTCACAAGCTGCTGTTTACCTTTGAGTTTTTAGGTTTGCTGTTTTTAAGGAATGTTCTTGCTTCCTGGGACCAAGAGAAAGGAACAACGGCTAAAACATTTGTTGTGAATTAAGTCTTCAGGGGAAGAGGGTTGAAAGAGAAAAAGCACCTAGGCTGACGATTGAAGGGGGTACAGTAGGTAGATTGAAGCGTCCTGCCTCTGCCAACCACACCGCCGAAGTCAGATACTGTGGCTTATTGGATCCAGGCTCTGCGGATTTGGGGGGAACGAGGCACGGCTCGCCCGCCCAGTCAAACCACAACAGAAGGCATGAAAACAAACTTCTCAGAATAGCAGTCCTCTCCGTAGTTTGGCTGCCTGTTCAAAGATTTGTGGGGAGTTGTTTGATCTTAGTTCAATAATCAGCCGTTTTTGTCAAAAGCTGCACCAGGCGACTTAGCACTCTGGTGTCTCCAATCGGCAGCGAGAGGCAACTGCCGATCTGCAACTTCTCACCTCAAGACCAGGGGCAGGTATATATTTAGGCTTGCCCTCCATGTCCTCTTGTGGTTAAATCCCAGCCCTAACACCTGTCAATCACCTTGACAAACTTGTCAGTAGTCCTGATGTTGGCCTGGATCCTATCTGCTTCCAATTCTGGGTGCAGGAAATCAGCAGAGGTTTTTTGTTGCTTTTTTATTTCAATATAACAACATTACTTACTCTGAATACATCTTTAGTATTTGTCATTTTACATTTTAGGATTGCTTTTTAAGAACATACTCCTCCCGGGGTCTCCAATTTCTAGCAGTCCAACTTTTCATTGATTAATGAATAGCAATGTTTAGAAGTTACGCAGAAACTGCATCAATAGCTTGAATTTCTGTTTTAACTATAATCAGTATAAAATTATTTGAATCAACAAATCAAAATCCCTTAAAACAAAGCTGAAAATGAGAGTGTGAGGTGCTGTTGAAAGCTGGTGTAGGTGAAACTTCTGCAGTGTGTAAACTAACCCAGCTAGCATTAATGCTAACTCATATGAGCATACTAGGGCTAAAGCCTTAGTCCTGCTAATCTGCTGCAAGATTTGATTATGATTGTTAAAAACTACAAATGTATCCAAAATACATTTTCAGTCTTGAGTCTAACTTGATAACTAAATCATGAATTGAAATGCTGGTAAACCAAAGAATTTGTTAGCACACCTTCATTTTGAATATCAGAAAACAAACCAAACTGTATTGCTGCTTCTCTAGCTGCCTGGTACAGTGAGTTGCCCATCATGGCTAATTTCACAGTCACATAAACTCCACAATGTTTCTGGTCTTTTCTGCCTTTGCACACTCAGAAAGTGGCAAATGCCTAAAAATGTCCAAAACTAAGACGGAGCTTGAGACATGAACTCACTGTAATACCATGAATCAAATTCTTATGATTTAATTGTTTTTAAATGGGACAAAAGGTTTTGTATAGCAGCTTTAAATACCCAGAAACCATGCAGTGTGACGTCAGCACATCACTGTTGCAGCTTTAAGATATTTGAGAAAACAGTACGAGTTGATAATAGAATAAAACAAACAGCCAGAATGAGACAGAAGAGAACAGAACGATGATGTACATTGTGAGAACACGAACGCATAATAAGCTCCTGCAATTAGCCCAGGCCAGCCATTGGCATATTGTAATTAATGTGCTGCCTGTACGTCAAATCAGGCAGAGGAGGCTCGGTCTAATTTGGGTGTGGGATGGGCGGGGGTGCAGATCAGATCCTGGGATAATTGTGGGTGACTCCGGTTCCTCTCAGTCGGTGGTGGGAGAGGGCTCAGGTCTCCAGAGAATGTTAAAAAACTGTAAATTCCCCCTTCATCATTTGAACATGTGCCCTGCAGAGCTCACTGCAAGAACACAGAAGGGAGGGGGGGGGCAGAAAGAGAGGGAAAAAGTGTTTTACATTCACAGATGATCCTAATTTGGTATGGTTTGGAGTGTAATTTAGATCAAACATAGCCATGTAAATGAGTCAGGGTTTTCATAATTAGGTGCCTCTGAAGAGGGGTGGAGAGCAAGAGGGGAAGAGCTCGGACCACATAAGTAGGTGTGGCGTTGAGGCCGTGCATCCACTGGCGTGCGATTTTTGGTTTCTTTCTTTTCTCCGTTGCAAGGGGAGAGGGAAAAGAGAGCACGAGCTGCAGCGAGCAGGCAGGGGTTAGTTTAGGGAAAAACACACTCCCAGCTGCACACGGCAACAAAATAGGTCACTCTGCGCCGATTTGGCTTGTCTGTTTCCACTAAGCAACCGACTCGGCTCAGTGTTTGGTACAGAGGAAGGAACTGGCCCGCTGCCAGCACACAATACACACACACAGAGAAGAGGCCTGTTTTCCCCCAGTGGGCCCTGTTGATTGAGGATTACCACACTGAAATATTACGGGTATTGTGTAGGTGTAATGTTTACATTTACATTTTGGGTGAAACAGCTCACAATGAGGCGCAACAGTAGAATGAGACTTCAGCGGTTGTACAACCAGCCAACAGGAGGAGGGTCATAATCACTGCGCACAGACAATAAGTCAGTAAATAAATACTTAAATAAGATGCAATAAATGAATCAAAATAAACTTAAATTCCAAAATGCTCATGTATATGATACTGCTTCTTTAAAAACAGTCATCACGTGAGACAGACACTTCAGAAAGTAAGCAAGTAAATATATAAATAACTTAAGAAAGTGAATAAGTAATTGAAAATGAAATGAAATCACATCTAAAAACTGTCATGCATAATGGAGCATCTTTAAAATAAACAAGTCAGTAAGTAGGTAAGCAACTATGCAAGCAAGTAAATATATAAATAAGTAAATAATTCAATAATCAAATGAATAATAAATTGAAATATAAAAAAGTCCCAAAATGGTTATGTATGAGACTGTCTTAGAAATAAATAAGTTCATAAATAAGTTAGGAAGTAAATATAAAATGTGTTGTGTTTCTTCTGTTGTGCTTTAATTGCTCGAGTGCTTAGTGTTAAACTAAAGTTAAAGGTAGATTGTTGGCATAGTAGGTTTGAAACAAAACTTAAAACATACTGCATAATTAAACAATATAACAACAGAAATATATGACGGGAAATTAATTAATGGGACATTGAATGCACATTTGGTAAAACATTTAGTATGTTCTGCAGTTTTAACGTCGGATGCAGTTTATTTAGTTAATCAGTAGAAAATAGTTGTGGAGACTGTGGAGTAACACTTTTATTTACCCTGTCAGTCAACAATCAGGTCTGGATATTTAAGTCAGGGCGAGATTAGATGATGAGTTTACAACTGAACCAACAGACATGGAGCAGCAGTTGATAGATTGCTATTTGGAGCTGCCAACATGCAGAAACTGCAGCTTTCGCTCCGGCTCTAACCCCAGAAAAGCCTGAACTCTGGAGCTCCACAAGCCAAAGCGTTTTGCCGCCTGTCTGTCTGTACTTCAGGATAAGAATCACATTCAGGGTTTTTGACACTGAAAGGATGCCAAGAGTCTAAAAGTATGTTTGAAAATGCATGTGATGTGCAGTTTACTAACGTCAAGCTGCTTTGTCTGTGGGTTTTAAAGTACAAACAGTTTTTAAACTCTCGCTGCCAAAGTGTGCAAAAGTTTCCGCTTTAACTCTGGTGATAGCCAGTGAGGGGCCAGCGGGGCCACCTGCACAGAAGGTAAATGCAACATGGTGGGATTGTGAACCTCCCTAGGGATGCTAGGATAGCCACATGGCCCGCTAGATCTGCCAGGGTGGCCCCTTTGACACCCGGCTGGGTGCCGTGCTGGGCGACACGCAGTTAAGCCCGGGTATTAGCTCACGGTGCCACCTATCTGATGAAAGCAGAGCCAATGGGATTGTCTTCCCCCTCTGCATTTATGGCCACCCCTCCCACTCTCTGTCTCTCTACTATCTGGTTTGCTACTCTCTTTGTTTCTGGCAGCACTATATGCTACCATGCTGGTAGTAAAATGTACTGTTGTGGCTGTTATCTTGGATCGAGGAGAGAAAGCCTGTCCAAGGAAGAGGACATTACCTCACTGCTCCATCTGAACACTTGACTTCCCTCATGTGATGTGACACCTCCTCTTACAAAATGATTGATAGCCTTCATTTAAAACAGATTATGCTACATTTAAAAGGACAGTCCGCCCATTAAATCCCTCACTGATGAGATAATTGAGAGTTTTAAACTGCATCCTCTAAATTTGTCTTATTTTACAGATATTAAATGATACTTTAGAGTTTTTTTGAATGTTCAGAGTGAGGATGTGTTCGGCACCTATCTTTCTCCCCTCGCTGTAGCGTCCCATCACCTTTACAAGCAGAAATAGCTTGTAACAACAGTCAGCCATCATTTTAATGTTATTTGTTAAAACGTAACGTTTGGTTCCATAAAGAAGAGTCACAAGAGCTCAGAGTTGTAAACGTCTTTAAACCTGTGATAGCCTGTATAAAGTGCGCTGTACGTGCTTGCAGCTCTTTCAGTGTCTGCTTTTAGATTTGAGTTGCCATTGCATTGATTATTATGCTTAAAGAGGCAATCTTCCAATTCTACTCATGAAGGTCAATTCAATGGCAGAATGAATCGGCCTTTGTCTAGAAGTCTGAGGAAATAACCCTGGTGATGTCATCAGGGTTATCTCAGCATGGGCATGGAGGCTACCTTTTTTTTATACTGAAAGCCTGTTATATATTTGGGTTAGGGAGTTTGAAAGACATGGACGTTCATTTTAATTTAATGAAATGCTATTGGTTGCATTATGGGAAGTTTAGGATCCAGTGTTTTTGGAGTTTGACTCGTACAAGCGACTAATAGTCCAGATATCTCAGCCTCAGCTTTTTTGTTTTGCCTGTCTCTTGTGAGTTTCCCAACTTTGTGGAAGTGTAATACTAAATCAGAGTAGTTACCCCATTAAGTCATATAAACAACTGGTTGTTTAATCTCAGTTAAGACCTGTTGCACAAGCCACAGACCAAGTCCTGGGTCCGAACAGATATTTGATCAGATATCAAATCGGCATTTCTCATGTTTGGTCGCAGTCATTTTTTGAGTCTGTCCACAGCGGTGTCCTATTCTAACACATCAAATGACCACTTCTAACTCTTTCATGACTGACTAATGGACAATCTCATGAAAATAGTGACTGCTGTGTCTCAGAAGCAATAGGAAGGGTAGCAAAGGATAGTTGGGTCTGAACCTCATCTACATCTATGATCCTTCTCTTACCATAACTAAGTAGTTTTATTTCCCTAAACTTAACCAAACCTTAACCATAGAGCTGGCAGATTTTTATTTAATTCTTATTCTTTGATTCTTATTTAATGGTAACTTTGTGTCATTTATGAAGCCTTGTTGCTTTTTTGGGTCCAGGATTCAAGACAACTAGGATAAGATTATATGATATGTAAAAGGAGCTATCACATCTTGTAGTGTTACTTAGAACCTATCATCAAATATTTTAGATAAGTATAAATGATTGCATGGTAAAAACCTGGTTCAATCACCAACTTATTGAAGGTAGTTTTGTCAAGTGCACTCATCACTGGTGATGGTTCTTCTCAAAGCTAAAACCTGCAGTCTTTATATTTTCTGTTTCACCACAAAACTCTATGTCCACCTCACACCTTTTCTTCCACTCTTAATTAGCAAAAGTTAGCATTGTCATGTCAAACCGCTGGACGTCATTGAGCCATTCTGAGCAAGTCGAGGCAGATTTCCTATTGATAATAGTAAGACAGGCTGAAGGATCTCCCCTGTGCTGTATAATGAACTGTCACCACTGTGGCATTGGTGTTGGGCAAAATGAGGCCACAGAGCTGTGGGACACCTCCGACACACGTATCTTTGGCGTCTCTGTGTGAACCAGGTAGTGTTTTTACACCTATTATAAATCTGTCCTCCTTCTCCACTAAATTCATTTTACACGATTGACATCATTTCAAAATATCAGGTATCAGCAGTTTGAATAATGCGACACCTTCTCTGGTTAAAGTAAAACTCGGTGTGGATTATGAAGGACATTATTAGGTAGATGAGGACCTTCGCTACTAAAATAGCTCCAGCTTTGAGGACATGATCACTTGCATTTGAAAAGTTAAGCTCTTCTACTTCACCCAGAATGGATATATGGCATCTTGTAATGAAACCCTTCAAGTCATACTCAGAAAATGACCTGTCATTCAAACAAATTAGATCTAAATGAAGTTGCTCGAGTCCGTCCACCCCCTCCCACGTCATCTCTGCGTGAACCAACCTCCCTCATGCTCTCTAATTAAAATGGACACTTCTGTGCTGTTTCTGAATCTACAACATGCAGACAAATTCACTTAGAGTGGATTTCTTTTTCTTTTGCGTGTGTTTTGGTTCAAGTTGAGGAAGTGGGTCATAAATGGGTCATATCGTTATATAATGACTGTTAATCTACTATATGAAGAAGTAAGGAAGTTGTTTTATCAAAATTGTTCTATTCCAATCAATACTTTAAAAAAAATTACAACTTAAAATTGCTCCATTGAATTCAAGTTGTCAAATTCAGTCATTCAGGGTCATTTTATATCTTGAGAAAACACCCACATTGTATTAGCTTTTGTTTGCACAAATTAAGAGAGAATATGACACAAATGTGAAGTGATATGTGTGCACTTAAACAAGCAATCATAGAATCTCATGGTCTAGAAAAAGTTTACTTTACTCTAATTTGGGGGTCTATTAAGGTGACTGTACATGTTATTTATCAACTTCAGAAAGTGAATTTAGTGTGTGATTTGCCCTTTAAGTCAGTAAATGTACTAATTTTCCACATATTTCTGTCTGATGTGGTTGGGCAATTCTTTTATTTTTCACTCTGTGAAATTTACTCTGTGATTCCATGAATGCGGTAAATGTCAAAAAGATCCAGAACCCACAAAGAAGTGCACACATAAGTCATCCTCTAAACCGTTCCCTGCTGAAAGCAACTGTGTCCCTCTCCCCACCTCACCCCACCTTCCATCCCTCCCAGAGTGACCCGAGGCTGGGCACAGAAGGGACGGGGCTGCCAAGCACACAGCACATGGCTCTGGGTCTGGGGACAACAGAAGTCGAGGTCCCTGCAGGGCCCTTCAGCTTTTACAAGGCTGTACCCCCCCACACACCCTACTCAACACACACCTCAGGCGGATGGGGAAAGCACACAGCCATCCCTCCGGGAGAAGTGAGGCGACAGGGACTGTGATTCCTCAGAGCTACACTCCCCTTTCCTCTCTCTTCTCCACCTCTTCTCCTTCTACTCTCTCCTGCAGGCTACGTCCTGCACATGTGATACGACAGACAGTCTCATGCTGCATTACACATACACCTCTCTGTCCCTGTGTGCAATGCTTCAAGCCATGTTCCCTGATGTAGCATCAAAACTGGGACACGAACATGACACTCGTAGACACAGGACAGGATGGAGAGGGTATAAAATATGCACTTTGCTATTTATACTATTCTTAATATAAAGCATCATCACGTTGATCACTACATGTATTACTGCTCTCATAAAGTCACATATGACAGATCATTTGATTAAATATTGGATGTTATCCAAAAGTGTAAACACTTGGGAGTGAACCAGTTAGGGGGAGAAAGTGACAATGTGAATGGTTAGAGTTTGTATTTCCATCTACTACAGCATGAGGTTGCATACAGTAGGTGATGGTGTCAAAGAATACTGCTTCCCAAGATTGATGTTAACATTTTAAAGCATATAGGTGATTGTTTCCTCCATAGATCTGGCCTGCTGATTCCACAACTAGAATACTGAAGGCAGCTCTTGTGCTGCTACTTCAGTCTACAGTGCTGTTGACACCAGCCATTTGCTGAAGTTTGTTAATGTTTATAATCTTTCAGAGTCTGGCCTTTTACAGAAAATATGAGACGAAGTATTGCTCATTTTATGACTTTTACTCTTACTTAATTGGACATTTTGTTAAGGTAAATTTGTAGCCACGGTATATATGTACATTTTTATTTTAATCCATTGTGATTTTAAAGGTGTTTGCAAAACAGCGGCCTCTGTGGCTACAGGTGACCATTTTAAGAAAATGGTAACTGCTAAAGCATGTAGAGAAGAGCCATTAAGTATATAGACTGTAGCTGCAAAACTGAGCAAAAGTGCATTTTATTGCTCATGAATTCAACATTTATTTTGTAAGAGGAAAGTTGCATGGTCTTGTTTTAAAGAGCTGCTCATAGAATTTTAGTAGTGTGGTTCCAGCAGACTTTATTGTCTTATGGCAAGATGTCAAGGGAAACGCAAAAATTCTAAATAAACATACAAAAATGAAGGATTTAAAAAATATATATAAATGATAAACTAAATACGTTTATGGAAGTATGGCAATAATAAACCTAAACCTCACAGGTAATTTTCCTCTTTTACTTGCAAAAAAGTGTTAATAATTTCATGAACGTCTTTATATCATGGAGATGAAAGTGTAGGTAAACTCAGAGTTATTAATTTGTGTCTTTTCAAGTATTTCTGCCGGTGGCTTTACAGAGTCTTTAAGCAATCGCACTCACGTCTCCAGGGAACTTTAAAGTCACATCAACCGCTGCTTTTATGAGCCCATCTCAGAGCAAAACGGATGACATTGAGCGCGCTAAGATCCAATATTCTCAGAGCTGAGTGTACATAAAGACCGACGCTCATCTGCGCCTGCTTATTTGCTCTTACAAGTATTGGTTTTGTATTAGATTCCCTGCTCAATATGGGCTTGTATTGAAGTTAAAGCCTCCACTTTTAGAAGAACAAGAGCCAGAAAAAGTTGTAACAAAAGCAGAGGGTTGATGTTTTTTTCTCTTCTCAGATCCACAGAGTTCATTAGCTCCCTCATAATCTGCCGATGTGGCGATAAAAAATGTACACCAACAAAAAGCACCAAGCCTTTCCTGACACGCCATTAAACTGTGATGCATGACTGTTGCTGGGAGTACTCCGTCTAAGTATTTCCTGTTGAAAGGTCAACGGGGAGACATGACAGCATTACGAAATGGTGTGCTGTACATTTTCCTATTCCCTTCATAGTTAATATCTGTCAGTTTGAGCAAGGTGTAGAGATTTGGGTTTGATGTGGCAGCGAGCATCCAACCCTGATGCATGAAGGAGGCACAAGCAATTCCCATCCTTTCATGGTGGCGGGTGGGGTGGGGTTAGCCATTTTAATTGACATAACCTGTTTATCTATAATAGTCCTTGAGCTCCTGTAACCTCACAATAAAACACCCCGCTCATTTTTCTATTCTTTTATCTGCAAAACCAAGTTGTTATCACAACATGAAGCGTTGGCCAGTATCTTCCATCACAACTACTTCTAATGGCTTTTAAAGTAGTTACCTGCGAAGTCCTGACATTTATTACGGTCATTTTCGGCGCAAAGGTCTGCTGGTATCAGGAGGCGACATCATTATGAATTATTGTTTGCGGCCAAGGTAGAAAATTGTACTTTGTGGCTCTGGTTCCCCCGTGATAAATCAACCAGTCGCTTCTCACATCTTGGACTCTCAAAGCTGCTGAGCGTAGGACTTTTCACCCCCCCACACACACTGTTTACCCATTTCCTTCTCCCTCTTTGCCGCCTTGAAAAAGCTTCCTGCAGGTTGTTTGCTGCAATGTCCAGCTTCCACCATTTCTCAACCACAGATCTTTGCTCGTTCCTGATTATTAGCGGCGACCTCAGCTGCTACTTTTCAAATGTTTATCCTAACGGCACATTTCCGCTTCCCAGGAAGGAAAAAAACACAAGTGACAGCGAAATAACTAGACAAAGAGGTGCTGTATATATCAGTTGCTATCAGATCACTGTTAACATGGTTCCTGGACTGTCTGTTAGCTTTGGGAGAATGAGAGGTGAAGCAGCACAACTTTATCCCTGACTACATCTCCTCTGGTAAAGTAATCCTCTGTGTGGCGGTGGCGAGATAAGGCCTGCACGCTCGCTCATGGCCTAGACGGAGCAGAGTCGGGAAGAAGTTGGCCGTCATCGGGGCGATGCCGGGGTAAACAGAGGTGATCATTGCTCACTGAGAGGAACTGGAGTCCCAGAGTAGTACACTGATCTTCTGTCAGAGCCAGGGTCATGGAGCCAGGGAGAGATATGGACCAGAGAAGAAGAACAGGAGAAGGAAGAGAGGAGGAGGATGGGAGAGAGAAGACGGATGGTGCAATGGTTTGGTGCGAGTTGGAGGGAGAGAAAGAAGGAATTGAGAAAGAGGGGAGAGAAAATAAGGCGACATGGAAGATAGCAAACTGGATGAAGAAAGAGAAGGAGAGACAAATGTGAAGGGAAGAAATATGGAAAAGAGAAACAAGGAACAGAACATTTGGATAAGAACAATTAAAGGGAGGTCGAAGAATGAGGGATGAAGAGATCAAATGAAGACAAAAATAAACCAAGTGAAGGTGGCGGGAGAAGAAAAGGGAAAAGGAAGAAACAGAGATAGAGAGAACAAATTAGAGCTAAGAAGAAGAGAAATTGGGAAACAAGATGGATGGTGCATGTTGTGAAGAAAGAAGGGAGGAGGGAGGTAGAGAAGAAAACTAATTGGGTAAATAGAAACTAGAGAGGAAACAAGAGTTAAATTGTAAAAGGTTTGGAATGGGGGAAAAAATGTGGTACAAAAATAAGACCAGGGCCAAGAGAAAAAGGAAAGAAAGACAGAGAAAAGCTGAAGAAAGGAGAATAGAAATCATGCATCTAGCTTAAGATGCTGAAGAGTAAAACTGGAGAAAGGAAAGAGAGAAGAAGAAGATCAGGATAAGAGGAAAAGAAGGTAAAGAACTAGGAAGCTAAAGAGAAAGGGAAGGAGGAGAAGAAAAGAAAGACAAGTGGGTAGGGAGGCCTCTTCATCTAGACTCACTACAAGGAGCACAATGAACAATAACAAAACCCTGGCTCCCCTTCACAAACTTCAAATAGACGGCGAAGCGTTATCTTGCTGTACTACAGCGTGCTTACCCGCCGAGTCGGCCCTGCGGTGCCGAGCTTTACCTTTTTAGTGCATTCTGATCACTGCGCGGCTCTCCAGCCCGATTAGGACGATTAATATTAATGGCTTGGCAGTTTCTCTCTGCTGATCAGAGCTCTCGCCTGACTGGTTCCCAGCGTGGCACCACACCTTGCTGTAGGTGACTGTCAGGTTTGATTATAGGCAGATTAAGGGCTCTCTTTCCCGCCGCTGCTGTTCCACATACTCAGATAAGCTGCGTGAGCGCCGGACGATTATTCACTGTCAGAGAGAGTCTAGAGGTGATGCTGTGAGGTTTTACAGCACGGGCGACTGCGCCCTACCACACTGTAAAAAGTGTTCTGGAGTTTTTAATTACATCAGGGTGTCTGCAGGTGTCAGGGAACCAGGTGAAACAGTTTTTATTGAAAGAACAGTTTGATTGTACCTGGAAATAATAGTAGGACTAGAATACTATTAGAAAACCTTTTCCATATCTCCCATGCCTAATAATAATAATAACCAATATCTATAGGCGGTGATGCAGGATTACCAGGGGCACCTAATAAACGTTGACAAAGTCAAAAAGCACTTTGCCTATGGAGTGAGTAAATTCAAAAAACGCACAAAAATCTACCAATTCTATTACATTTGGAAGCTTTACACATGCAGCTCTTGCCCATTAATGAGGGCAGGATTTCACTCTCATTTTCAACGCTACAGTATGGCTGCCAGAGGGTCTACCATGTCATTTTAGGGGTCTGTAAGGTTGTAAGTGTGTCCAGTGTGATGCAGAGCAGGAGCAGAGTGCTTTATGGTAAACAGCATTCACAGGCTTTTCCACAGTGATGCATGAGGTAGCGAGGCTGAAAGTAGCTGAAAGGTAAAAGTGTATCCAACACTGAGGGGTCGGGGGGGGGGGGGGTGGCGTGCGTCCCCCAGCCGCCGTTCAAGTCATTTATTACAAATTTATTGCTGAATCAGCATTTCCACACCTCAGACGGCCCTTTTTCCTTTCACATGTTGCTGTTGGATCTGCTGTGATTTGTGGTTCCTTCTCTCTGAAGGACAAGAAGGAACGTTAGGTGGATGAGGAGGAGGATTTCATCATCAGGGCATATATGTGTATTTTCTGAGCACCAAAATCATAATGTCATATTTAGGTGCTACTCATTTTGTGGAAATGTATAGTAACAATTTATTATTTTAATGGCAATAGCTCAGCTAGTGTGGTTTATCTATAGTTGTATTTTATTAACTGTTTTTCTCCACCTGTGTTTCTCACTGAGCATTACTTTGCATTCTGTAATGCACTTTTCCCCAAGATCACCTGTCAGTCAATCAGTGAGAGCTAGATTTTGATATATTTTTTCTCCGATTTTATTTAATTTTTTTGTTGAAGTTGACCTTTTTATAAGCAAAGACCTGAAACATATCACTTCCTGTGCAACAGGAAATACCAATGGGAAAATCTTGCCATTAACTGGGTACAGGTTGGATCACTGTTTCATCATAGCAATTTGTGTTAGATATGAGCATAATGTGTGAAAAACATCCCAGATTATTAGGTTAATACCCATTTTGGAGTAAAATAAACTCAACTCCACCTGAGCCGGACCAGTAATTATAGTAACAGTGCCGGGTCATGTTGCTGCGGCTGGCGTTAATCATGTGCTATCAAACCTGGTCTCCTTTGAGAGCCAATCAGGGATCAGATTGCTTTGGGAGTAAAGAAAACAAGGCTGAGTGAGAAAGGTGTCTGGCCGCTGTACCCAACCTCATCTGTCTTCCTCTGTGCTAGGGGGGCTGCCTGACCCTTGACCCCCACAAAGAGCTGCAGCATCCATCACTACATGTTAGGTAATGTGGTTAACTACCTTCTTCCTCTGTCAGGAATGGAGCTGCTGCAGGGGATTGTGGGGCGCTTCAGGTAGACGATGCCAAAGGGGATGATCCTTCTTTCTGCCAAGTCTGACAAAGAGATCAGGTTGTTATGAAGTGATCTGCAGTGGTCGTAGGTGAAAAGTGAGCATAGTCCGACACTTTCTTTTCGTCTAAGGTGGTAAATGGCCTGTCGAGTGAGTATGTGAGAGGAAAAGCACATACATGACGAAGCACCTCTCTCGAAAACCGCTCTGTGTCTGTGTGTTATTGCAGATTTGTTTGAACTCGTGTCCATGCTATAGCCAACCTAAATGAAAATACAAATTAAGCTGAATCTACCTATTAGCTTTTATGAAGCTTTCAACAGCATCTCATGGTCTTCATCAGCAAATGTAGTTCATTCAGTTGCCATGACGTTGACTCAACTGTCATTACGTGACCCAGGTATGGAAATGGTCCATTGATAACAAGTGGTCATGCATGTGGGGAAAAGGCAGCCCCTGTCACCGGTGTTGGATGTGGATGTCCTTCATCTTTTTCACTGACTCCTGGTCAATGACTTTTACTCTTAAATGTTACGCTACTTTTTTTGATTGTGACACATCAGGAATTATGATTCACCATCATCTTTGTCGTCCTCACTTCTGGGATCTCAGTTGAGCCCATCCTCCATTCACCTGCACCTTAGCGACCAAGCTGCTCTTTAAATCTGTAGAGAGAAAAAACATTCACAGATGAGTCTCAGGCTGTAGGTGTAAATGAGCAGATAGCCAACTTCCTGTTGGGTTAGGAAGTGAGCTGCTGGATAAACTCAGCTGCAGTGTGATGCTACTGTATGCACGGAGGACTTAATTGATTGTGTGCAGTTTCAGTAGCTTAGCATCTGGCGCTCGTGATAATCCCCCTTCTGTCCTGTATCCGTCGGATGTATTGATGAAGCACTCTAGGGCTGTAGTGCTACATTTACTCGGCACATTAGCCCATTACAGTTATGGGCAGACAAGTAAGTAGAGACTCTTTACCTGAAGAGGGATCGTTTGTGTGGAGAGAAGCAAAACAGGCTGCATGTTTCTCTTTTCTACAGTGTGAAAATACAAACTCAAACTCAAATGAAATCATGTTATATTTGTCATTTTTTAAAGGCAGATTACTACATACATACATAGATAAAATAGTCCAGTTGAACCTCTACATGAGCCTTTTTAGAGTTTTATTGATGTATATTATTTCTGTTTGACCCTTTTCATTAAGCCTTTTAATTTGTTTAAAGGTAATACTTTTAGATGTTTAAATTACTCATCAACCGTAAAGACAAATGAGTATACAATGTTTGGACCTCTGCAAACATTTAACACCATCTTTCCATAGATTTCCATAAATTCCCACTTTGACAAAACCAAACAGGAAGCCTCGCACCTCTCTCTACTGTGCATTTCAGCAAAATGAAAGCTTAAATGAGAGTGAAATCAAACATTTAACAGCATCAAAAGAAAACAGTAAGCATCTTGTTGTTGTGTAGTGCATCAAAATCAAAGCTCAAGTGAGAGTATGATCCTAGAGTATGATCCTGTTCTTATATGTAGTTTTGATCTTCCCATAGATTTAAATAAACTGCCATTTGATGAAACTAAACAGGAAGCATTTAACTGCTCACAGCAGTGCACTGCTTCAAAATAAAAGCCCAAATGAGAGTGAAATGCTGTTTATATGTGTAATCTTTACTGATTTATACATCGAGAGCATTGATCACTTTGACCCCTACATGACCCTTCTGAGTATAGGTAATAGGTTCATTTTTCTAGGGTTTAGAATTACTGAGTGATAGAACCAAAGTATCCCTTTTCCTACAAATGTATATTCACTGTTTTGACCTCTTCAAATATTTAACACCATCATCTTTCTATAGTTTCTGTAAATTGCCATTTTGATGTATTATTATGTGCACTCAGGGGCATCTTGTGCTGAAGTGTTGTGGAAATACATCCAGTCAGGGGAGTCTTTTCTGTTTGTTGTGTCAATAAACAGCCACCTAAGGCCCTTCAGGAATCCGACAAACACCACTTGATCTGTGGTGCAAAGACCATTAGGGCCAGGTATATTGATGGCGCAGCGCCGCCACAGCCCAGCTCTCCTAGCGTGAGGCAGCATCCATGCCGAGAGGACACTTGTTCACTGTGTGTTTCCAATCACATGCCGGCCGTGCCGAGATGCCTAATGGTCTCCTGCTCAGCCTGTCGCAGGAAAACGCCCGTCATACGGCGCATGCGCTCCCGACCAGCCTCTGTCCCATTGGGTGCAATTCGGGGGCTCGGGCAGATGGGAAACAGGCACAGGGAACAGGGAAGAGGGGGAGGATGTGAGGGCGAAGGGACGGCGTGGGTGTGGGTGTGTGTGTGTGCGCTGCCTCTGTCCATCCGTGCATTCAACATGCCATCCAGAGACCCCCTTTTGTGAAATGCCCACACTTCATTAGGATGCCAGGATAATGGCCAACAAGCAAGCGCCGTGACACCCCATTTCCTGTGCACTGAGCTCTCCAACCACGACAGATGTCGACAGTGCTGCCGCCACTACCAGAGGCCCCTCCACTTCCTACCCGCTTGGCCGAGCCGTCGTCCCACCGCCAGGGAAGAAGGAGCAGCCGGGGCAGTGGTATACACCAATAAGGGCGCCGTTGCCAACCTGAGGCACTTATGGCACGGGAGATGCTGTTTTTGGTTTTGTTTGGTTTTACCAAATAGTTTTCAAATTTCCCTTTTGGAGTTAATAGCTGATTTACTACCCAAGCGCTGGGGATTGCAACACAGCAAAGAATCATTATGTTTTGCTCACCGCCTCACCACCGCCGCCCCTCCAAAATCCAAATGATGTATCTGTAGACAAAACATAAACAGATGTTTCAGTGGCTGTTGGGGGTCCTCACCAGGGAGGTGCATGGG
>JAVQJL010059110.1:0-29372 GCA_036024295.1 Nannoperca obscura | reverse complement strand
AAAACAAAAGGGCTGCAATGCTACGACTGTGCTACTGTGCCTGTCTACAGGGATAAAGGGGATATCATCTGGTCTAGAATTGACAAGTCTAGGTAAAGCGCTTTTGAATCTGGACCTGGTTAAATGTGGTCCATGTGTTTAAAAAAAGAAGTGAAATGTCCCTTTCTTGCATTTTCACAAATCTTAAACTGTGTTTTAAAGAGTCTTTAGCCTCTCCGAGATAACCTAGTCCAAATTTGACATGTCTAAGTATAGTGGTTTTGAATCTAGCCCTGGTCCAATGTGGTCTAGATGTGAAAAAAAGCAGTGAAATCTCCCTATTTTGTATTTAAGTACAATATAGTTTTCAATGAATTCCAGAAAGCGTTAAAGGTTTTACCTAATATATGTCTAACACGCTTTCACAACAGTGAGAGGTGCAGAAAACTGAGGCTCAGCAACGTATTGTATGTGTGTAATTAAGTTTCCATCAACTTTCCCCCTAACTGCCTCATCAGAAGCTGCGAATCGGAAGCCAACTTCAGCATCGTCCCAGTCGACGCTGACGTTGGCTTTGGATTTACCTCGTCAGGTATCCCAGAAAGATCAACAAAAGATCTTCTCACCCTCAGACATCCACCCGGTGCAGTCTTTAAAAATGTCCAACTCATTTTAAATGAGGTTTTCTGCGTCGCCTGGAATCCCAAAAGTCGTCTTGACGTGACCGACTGCGGTCTGACTTTAGCTACAAAGTTATGCTAGGATCAGTTAGCCCGTTGACAAGTTGGCAATGAACAGTGCCACTGCTAACACTATCACATCAACATCAACATCAACGCAGTGTTGTATTGCTGGTGTTTGGGACACGTTGCCTAAATCATCCTCACATAATGACTGGACGTTTCACAGAGGCGGTTAAAGCTAACGTTAGCTGGTTAGCTGGTGGACTCTATCTCACAGTTAGCTGAAGTTATCAATATCTCTTTAGCCATCATTTCGTTAGACTGTGGCGTATTTCCACATAATGACAATTACCTTGAATTATCCACGGACGTTATCTTCATCTCAAGCTGAAGCTATCGATGGTTACATTCACTGCTTTCTCTTCTCCTTTGGGTTTCCAGTGGTTACAAGCCAACCGTATGGGGCGGGTGGGCACAGACATGAGGGAAGTTCGCATTGTCAAGTATGAGGGCACAGTAGAGAACGAGACCGGATGTACGTGGTTTGGACCTTCATAATAAAATAAAGGACATGACACAAGGGATAATCAAAATTGAGCATTCAACCAGTGCCAAATGGCAAAAATTAATTCATGAGCCATCGTTCCTCTCTCTCTCTCTCTCTCTCTCTCTCTCTCTCTCTCTCTCTGTCCAATAGGTAAATTATTTCTGAAATACTACCTTAACCCCAAGTTTGCTGTAGGAATGTAGGAATGTAGGAATATGCACAATGTAAGGACAATATCAGCTAAAATAATGAAGCTAAGCAACAATAATAATAATAATAAAACTAGATTTTGACTCAGGGATCTTCTTCAAGACATAACCTCGACATCAGGTAATATATCAGGGCATAACTGAAGGCCCACAACATGTCAGCTGATAATGGGCTTTACTGGTACACATTTAATGTGTTGCTTTTTGGTCTAGGCCCTAGACCAAATGGTGTATTCATGTATTTGTACTTAATTTGCACAAATTATAAAGTACTGTGAAGTATATGAAGGAGTCAAAATTTGCTCTGCCTCAGCTAGCTGCAAGATGCTGCAACATGTCAATGCATCAATAATAATAACCCAAACATTTTGCATATATAACAATATGACATTCAGAACGGGGTCAATCTGAATAATACATATTTCTGATATTTTCAATTTTATATTACATTTTTTATATAACTTTCTGAGATAGAAAACCTTCATGTAGTTGTCATATGTAAGTTTTGTCTTTGAAAATGCATTTTTTGCAGCCCTGCATGCTCCATAACATCAGAGGCTATTTGAGCTATACAAAGCAATATGACTAAAATAAATATAACTTCCAAATGAAATATCAGAATAAAAAAGTACATTTAAAGCTTCCTTCTTGAAATAATTATCTATTAAAAGTTTGGAAGGGTTCGTCAAAAACTTTATTTTCTTGAACGCTGGACGGAAGCAGTATTGCTTTATTTTGTTACGCTTAATGCTGCTTTATGCTGCTTTCGTGTACCAGCACACAGGCACACGAAACCTGGCAACGCTGAAAACAACGGATATGCGCATAGTTATATATAGAGGCTGAATGTAGTTAATGCAGCTGACTGTAGAACTGACAGTAAGTGCACACCGTAAGGTAGAGTCAAATGTCAAAATCACACGGATCAGTTATATTAACACATTTATTCAGGCCAGAGTTGCAGGTTCTGTTAGTTGCGTCTAAAGTGTTTTATTAATCATAAGCAGTTATTCTCATTTTTGGAGGTATTATACCTCGTTAGATGAGTTTATAATATAGAGTAAATCTTCTCAGTATGTGAGTAACCAGGTGACACTGATTTGACCTTGAAGGAAACCAATTAAAACACACATTCTTCTATTCAGGCATGAACCCAACCTGCCACAGATTAAGGGTGTTTCACAGCAGGACCGGTGAAGATCAGTAACCGAACAGCAGTTGTGGAAGTGGCAGCGTTCAGTCTCAGCTGCAAACCCCATAACGACTGCTGCTATTTATCTCTGCTGCATTGCAATGCTATTTCCCCCGAAACCATGGCTGCGGTTGCATAATAACTGAAGGCATTACGGTGGTTTGGAGGAGCCCTGAGAGGGAAATGGGTGGAGGAGGCTTGGGTGGGATTTGGCTGAAGAAAAAAAAGTTAGGAAAGAATAAACAGTTTTTAGAAGGACTGTGGGCTGAGATGGAGAGTGGGGCAGTGAAAGAAAGAAAAAAAGAAAGAGAGGAGCAGCGGCAGATAGCAGTGTTGACAGATTGATGTTTGGTGTGTGTAGAGGTTGAGCAGAGATGGTGTGAGGTGGGGGTGGCCAGAGGGATGAGTCACAGGGAAGAGTGTGTGTGTGTGTGTGTGTGTGTGTGTGTGTGTGTGTGTGTGTGAGACGCAGTAGGACGTGCACAGAGACTGAAATGCATTTACTTTATCTCCCCCTCAGCTCTCCTCCTCCTTCCACTCAACCCTGAGGTGACACAAAAACACTGCTATATTTTACTGTGTGTGTGTGTGTGTGTGTGTGTGTGTAATTCTGGAGGGATACTCTCAACTCAGGCAGTGTAGTGCATGATCTGGCACTCAGCTTTTAGCGGTGACAGTGCACTGCAGCGAATTAGGTTTTTCTCATGCAACAAGCTGACATATGGAATTATGTTTTTACTGTCTATAAACTCTGTGAACCCTTTAAGTCAATGGCATCTTTTTTTTTTAATTCTGCAGTGATTTGAGATTGATATGATGACATGTATGCTTGACTTTTACTCTTGACCCCACAACACCCCATTTAAACGCATCATCTTACCATGCCCAACTGATGCAAAGTAAAATATATATTGCAATAGCCCCCGTCAACCCTCCTTAAACACTCACTAATTCTTAAAGATAGCAAGTTCATATTTCAGTAATTGTACCCATGTGTAATGTGAGGACAAATGCATTATTACCTGATTAGTACCCTCACAAGCATGACCAGTTATGCTTGTCATGTCATGGTAGTCCTTGTAAATGTCTGTATAATTTATTTCTTACTCTGTACTTTGCTGCTGGCTCTCTGTACTGATCTGTGTTCTTATTGCTGCTGTCATGAAGATCAATATTTAATTATGTGCATAGACAATTAAGCCTTCCCCTTTGGTCTTATTTGTGACTTGGTGTACGCTAGTTCTTTAGTTTTTTATGCTAACCCTTATTAACTCATACCAGTTGTGATGCATTAAAACAGAAAATGTATCCAGAGTGTTTGGCTGCACTGAATGAGCTGCACTCCACTGCAGTCCCAGTGTCAGATTTCAGAACATGTGGCAAAACGTGTGTAACCTACGCGATTTGTGTAAGAAATGCCAAAGAACCAGCTAAAACCCATGATTCAACTGGTAAATGTGATTCCACATGAAGATATTTAACGTCAATGTTAGAGATAAAATGCTTCACATACTATATATGTTCATATTTTGTGATGTTTTTACATAACCATTGAACACATTCACATGTGGTTTTGTCTTTGCGTAGAAGCAGGATAAAAGCTGCCACTGAGGTAGGTGTGTCATTATCATAGTCGCTGTCTTAAAGGTGTTTTGGTGACTTTTCTGTTTTCTGGAATAAATGCTGGAGCAACACATGCCAATTTAGTTAAATATATGCTGTTGTGAAATTCCTCTGATAATGAATTTACTGTAATTTTTAAAGATTTCTAAACCAAATGTCTGAGAAGTATTTATTTATTTAACTATTGCAGTTTGAGAGAACATAAAACCAAAAAATATCTATTTAGAGGGAATGTTGGTCCTTGTGTATTTATTTCCCTATTTGATAAGGCTCCAAAATGACTTTTGTAAATGTCTGCTTGACCTTCATGGCAATGATTAAACATTCAATTTAAACCCATAAAGAAGAAGGTTAAACAAATACCTCATCTTACCACGCCCAACTGATGCAACGTTTTAAAAAAAACCATACTGCAACAGCACCCAGCACCCCTCCCTATTTAACATTTGTGCTAATTTGATGAAGGATACCCACAAGGCATCTCTCTTTCCTCCTCATTCTTACTCTCTCACCTGAATGTTGCAGCAGGATAGAGAATACCTCCGTTGTAGTTTTCCCAGCCAGGTGTGGGTGCAGGGGGCAACATATCACAGCAGCTGTGTGAGAGAAAAACAAGGAGAGAGCGCCGGACCTCCCTGCCTGAACAAGTGCACAACGACAACATCAAACAAATGCAGGAGATAAACAGAATCCCATCCAGACACACAGGACATCAGTTGTTGCTGCTCAGCATTGATTATCTGCCCTCCTTTTAATGTACTATCCTTCTTTCTTTTCACATTTTAACAAGTTCCTGCTGCATTATTGATAAGGAGACTCACAGAAAGGAATTGCCAATACAAGGAAACATTATAGTCATATTCAATCAGATAAACATCAGGAGGTGCACTCACATTATGCTGAGTAGTAGATGAGGTTGGGATGCTGTGGGGCTGGACTTTGACAACCGCAAATAAGATATATGCCTCTTTTGCTGGCCAACAGTGATATTAGTCACGTGTTCATTATCACATTTGATTGTTACATGGGTCATCTCATGGAAAACTGCAAACTCAGACAATTTTAGAGGTGCGGAACAGCTTTTCATTGAGGCCCTGGCAAGAATGGACTGTGACTGCTTCCTTTGTCAGATTAAATGAAAGTTAGATTAGAAAAGAAACACTAAGGAAATTATGGAAGGTTGTACATGAGGATGTTTGCTTCTGGAGCACTTTGCTCAGTTTTCTGGTATGAGATTTGTAGAAGCCTGTTTTTCATTGGGGGAGTTTTGCTGTTGATATGATTCAGATGCAGTCATTTTCCAAGAATCATTTATATGAAAACTACAAATCCTACAATTTTTGGGAAGAATATTTTGGCATGGAATTGGTCAAATTTAAATGATATACAGCACATAATATTCCCTAGTGGCAGTTACAAAAACATGATGCAACCAATAAAATATAACCGTCTTCCTACAGTCCTGTTGTTATTTGTATTTAAATTTTTTTGGGCTTACATCACAGAACTCCAAGAAGCATAGTGTTTTCTTGTTCATGTATGAAACTGGGTCAGTTACAAACACATGAAACTGGGTTAAAACAAACATTTAAAAAGGGATTAATTGTTGTTATCACACAATCCGTTCCTTATTGAGAGACATATTTTAATTGCAGAGAGGAGATTTTTAACAGCTTCTATACCACCAGACCTAAAGCAAATAACTGATGATTTATAATTTACACCTGGGAATATTATATGTACTCATGGAATTCCCTCCACACCTATGACCAAACTATAGTTCCATCATACCATGCATAGATCTGCTGTAATCGGTGCACTTCTCCATATTGTCCACAAAGTGGCAGCAGTGTAACCAGAGCGCTGCTCTCATTGCCATGACTGCAATGCAACCCAAGGTCTCTTTCAAGGGCACACATCATATCTGCAAAGTCACATGTAAAGCAGGGAAAGGCTGTATGGGCGTTTCCAGCTGAAGCAAACAGAGTAATATGGAGGAGGAGGAAGTGATTTTTAGCCATGACAAATCCGTTGAATAGATTGAAACAATAGTTCACACCCTGCTGTAGTTTCAGATATTTGAGGTTGCAAATTTAAATGAGAACAAAAATAAATCATAAGCACAGACAAGCACAGCCAAAAGGGTGTTTAGACCAAGACTGCTGACATCAAAGATTTTCTTTTACCATCTTTGCTGGACGACTGGTGGCTGCTCCTTTTTTTGGGGTCATAAATATGGTTTTCGACCAGCATGATGACAATTCTCTGACTGTGCTCAGTGTAATAAAATGTGATGGTCATTATGACCAATCATGCATAGTTTTCTAAGATAAAATGTATGCTGTGCTTAGAAAATGAGCAGGAGAGCCATCATAACTCTCCAGCCTTCACCTTTTTTGTCCATCAAATATTCATGGCCCCTCTGAGTGTACATATAATGTATTCATAGATCTCCGCTGCTCTGGAAACGTCGCTATCAGCAGTTTGTGTGTGTGAGTGCGTGTGTGTGTATGGGCGTCTCCAGGACAAAACACAAAAAATAATCAATACACACTTATCTTCTGGAAAAAGGCAGTTACAAAGAAGAGAGGGAGAAAATCTGGTGGTGGTGTGTTGTGTGTTTTTGACTAATTTATATTAAAATGCTAAAATATATCATAAAAAGAATCAGAAAAGAATCGGAATAACACATTGCATTACTATACCTCAAAATCATTATTGTCAGCATGGGCACGTATTGAGACGCCTGTGTTAGTTGTTATTAATGATTGTGAGAGTTTTTCATAATGATGATCGAAATGATAGTATACACTAAAAGTATTAAGTAAGTCCACATGTTTGAACAAGAGGTCTAAAATGTTGATTTTACTTCTGTGAATTACCGTCCTTACAAGAAATATCCAGACTTACAGAGAAGTGTGTTAAATGCCAGCACACTCGGCCATGCTTTTCTCAGCTGTATCTCACCATAATTAATGAAATAAGTGAGTTTAGGTTCCCGAAGGTGTCACCTTGTTTATTACAGTAAAATGGTGCATCCGTCCAACCACATTTCTTATCTCATGTTTGCCAACAACCACTACTATGAACTAAAAGATGAGGAAAACGTTAGAGGAAATTCTTTTGTTTTGTGTTTTAGTTTGTGTGGTGTGCATTTTTTTTTTTGTTGGTGAAACTGCAGAGTGAAGAAATAAAAACGCTCAATATGTAAACAGTGTTTTCATCTCAAACGATTTTCTTCCTCACTCACTCCCTCTCTTTCACCCTATGGCAATGGACATATTGGGGAAATGCACACACACACACACACACACGTTAACGCAGCTTTTCTCATTGGACATGAGCCATGGGGGGTTACTGTAAGATTGCTCTGTCAGCACAATCTTTATCACCGAAGGGATGGATGGAGAGCCTGTGTGTGTGTGTGTGTGTGTGTGTGTGTGTGTGTGTGTGTGTGTGTGTGTGTGTGTGTGTGTGTGTGTGAGAAGGATTTGGGTGACTGACACATAAAATAAAAGCGGTACAATGACTGCACCTCATTAAGCTACTAACTGTGACCCATAGAGTATTGATCAAAACACTGAGGGCTACTTTAATCAGCAGGCACGCACACTCTCAAACTCACTCACTGTTACCTGCGGTCATTCCCTGAACTGCTGATGCAGAGTCTCCTTCTAACTATTACTTAAAGATCTAGATAAATAGATATGTGTAGATAAGTAGATAGATAGATAGATAGATAGATAGATAGATAGATTTATTATTTTCACTAATAGCCCTTTGTGGCATTTTGTTTAGGAAAGCTCTCTGCAAAGATATTTAATATATACAGTATATATATATAAAGATATTTATTTGGACTCTCAGGAACATGGGTGCTAATATGGCTAGTTTATCCTGCCAAGTTGGACAACAGAGGGTTTTCTAATTTAAGGAACACCACTTTCAGCCAAACACCCTCGGCTATTAATTGACTTCACAGAAAAGCCAACGAACACAGACTCACACGCACACACACACACACACACACACACACACACACACACACACACACACACACACACACTGTCTCTGTACTCTTTGCTCTTTCTCCCTTGTTTGCTCTCTCTTTGATGCTCCCATGCTCATAAGAGGGCACACACACACACACACACATTCACATACGCTTAGATGCACACACACAAACACACGCACACACAAGTAGGCACTCTAAAAGCTGGGGGTGGGGAGTCTCATATCTCATGCATCACTCTCCATGCTGGCTCTTCTTGATCTCCGAGTTTTCTTTTCTCACCTGATTCTGAAGTCTATTCAGCTCGGCACTCAGTACAGCTTTTCTACTTCACCATTAATTCAAACAATACCAGGTTGGACACTTCAAGTGTGCTTTTACAGCACTACAGGTACAAAAGATCTGTGTTTTGAAGTCCTCTCTGATTTGTCTCCATGGAATAGCAGGGGAAAGATTAGATTTGGACTGAAAAGGCAAATGTCCTTTTGCTGCCAAGCTTCCACTTGCTCCACAGGATTATCAGAACCCCATACCTACCATCTAACAGGACAGTTTTACTGCCAACAAACTCTGCTAAAATGTCAGTTTGTGTCTCATTTCCACACATTTGACTTTCATAATTTATTTATATATCATTTATATATCATTTATACAAAATAGTTTTTCCTCCTGTGGAATAAAAGTTCCGACAACTTTCATCTGTTCAGCACCTTGTGTGTAAATTATTGCTGTGCTGTACGTCTGACAGTAAAAGACATCCACCTCCCCTTGTTAATCTCAAACGAGCATCTGTTTAGACAAGGACGACCTGTCAGAGGTGCTGTGCAGGGAACACGACACTTTGGTCCCGATCCATCTCTCTATTGTTTCTCCTCGGGGGAGGTGTGAGAAGGCACTATCCCTTAATGACGTTTAGCTAATGTAAGCATTCACAGCAGTCTGTGAGTTAGCCTAGACCAACCATTGATGATGTGAACCATGTTCTCATGTATTTTTTCACTCTGGTACTTCATTTTATGATTTGTAGTGCTCCTTCAGATGGATATAGAGGACCAGCATCTTTCTGTTTCGGTCACAGTAGCTCTTTTTGACCCTCCGAGGGTTATTTGTACAGTGTAGTATCTGCATAACACATACTTCAAAGCTAAAGAGATTACTACAGGTTTTACACAAAAACTGCATCTTAAATCTACTCAGAGAAATCCAAATATCTGCTCTTGCTGTCCACTGCACTACTTTCATGCTCATATTTGGTTGTGTGGTGGGCGTAAATCCAGCTCTCACCGTCCTGTCACGTTCCTCTCTTCCCTGCATTGCTCCGTGACAGTTCTACTGCACTAGCTTTCTAGGGCATGATGCGCGCCGCTCTGGATGCTTTCCAAGTGTTTTTGTAGGGGAGAGTGGGGGGGCTCAGCTTCTTGCAGTATTTTGTTCCTATTTCAGACAGGTACAGGGGAAGATACGGAGGAGAGTGAAGGCAGCAAGAGGATGTGCTCTGCTCACACCCTGCAGGCAAAGCGTGTGGACAACACAGTCCGGTGACTGGACCCCCAGGGCACAGTGAGGACACGAACTTACTCGGAGTCTGGAGAACCTGCATTGAGAGAGGTCCAGTCCTGGTCACGTTTTTCTGTCAACACATAGCACAATGATAGCTACTGCACTGTAACCATGCTGTGACTCAGTCTCTAAGCTGCACCCTTCTTTCCTTTTGTCCCACTTATCAAGGCCGTGTGAGGAAATCCAGTTAAGCACATGCAGCAACCTCACAGTTTTACACTTGTTTATGTCATTCTTCATGTTTTAAACACAAGCGAGCATTGTCTCTTCACACTGGAGGGTTTCCAGTTGTCACACTGAGCTGCTTCCTTCACCACTCCTTCGGCCTGCTGTTGGACCTCAGGGAGCGAATGATCTCTTGACCCCACAATATGGCAAGCTCCGATGTCGTGTTTAAGAGAAAACCTCGTAACTCCATTTTTGGTGATTTTATCGTTGGATTGAACGATAAGTCTACATGAAGCTGTGTAGGTTCATGAAACTATCTGTAGACCTTGGATGGATTAAACCTTTTCAAAGACAGTAATATCATTCATGAGTTACTATTTTGGAGATACATGGTTTCCATGTGATAATGGACACACATAATGTGTTCAAACTCGACAAGCATATGGACGGTGGCGAGTCGGGGTGTGATGTAAATGTTATAGATGAAGTGCTGAAAACCTGGTCCCGCAAAATGATTTAAATTGACAATTTTGTGGGGGTGCTAGATTTAGGTAGTTCCTTCACGACAGATTTATTATGGTTTTGTTTGGCCTTTTGTTTGGCGCTCACATGCACGTCTCAAAGCTGTCTGTAGGAGTCAAAGAATAGATAGCAGTCCCCAAAACAGATTTGCACACATCAAAACCATGCATACAGACTGGCGACAGAGTTTTGGACCATCATTTTTCTTTTTCTTTTTTTGTTATGTTGGTTAGTGGATAATCATGTCCAATCTAGTTCTGCATCACTGTTCTACAAGGTCTTTTATTCAGTTTTATGGAGCTATTCACGAGGTGCAGCTTTGCACTGGGACACTACATGTGAGGGTGAGATTAGACAAGAACAATTACTGTAGCACCTACTTGGATTGCTTCTAGTAGGAACAACGACCAATAAAGATACTGTAACATTGTAACGCTGTAATGATTCATTTAAAGGCATTTCTGCAACATAAATGTGGATATAAATAATTCTCATCAGATGATTCACTTTTAAATAGAACACTACTGAGGTGTTTTATTCAGGTGTCTTCTCCTGGTTGTTAGTCTTACTTGTGCACAGTTAATTCTCTTGTGGACCTGCACTATGGTATCACCTGTACTGGCTGGGAGATGTGTGACTTGCCTCAAAAGCTTACAAATTCAGCTAGGCAATCAGCTATTCTGCGAGCTATTTGCTTCATAAGGCCATCAAATAGCATATACTGTAAATCCCCGAGGCAGTCAGTCATTCAGCCTTTCAGTCTGCTCACTGCATGAAGCCGTGTAGCTCTGCTGGCTTTACGCATTGCAGCAGTACACACCTCCCTCTGTCTGGGACTTCAGAGGTCCTCTACGGGTTGATGGACACACACACACAAACACACATGCAATCCCTCCGCCTCCTTTCCCTCCTTCTTTCCCTTCCTTCACCTCCTCCTTTTTTCTTCGCTCTTTCAGCGTCTCTGGGGACCTCAGAGTGCAGTAGGGATGATGGACAGCAGACTAATATCCAAAGCTAACGACTCCTCCCCCCTGACTTCACAGAATAGCCTGACAGAGGCCAGTGTGCCCTTCAGATGGAGGAATATGACCCACTACAGTAAAGAGGAAATGTTGGCAATGATACGGCTTAAAAGCATGAGCAAAATGAAAGAGGGGAATGCCTTGGAATCATTAATATTGTAATCTGCTCTTTAAAATATGAACACTGTGCTTCTGCATTAGAGACAGGGAGGTTTTAAATGTTACAGTCATACAGTCACTGAAGACATCACATTTGTTTACCTCACAATGCACTGATTCAATGAGGAGTTTCAGTTTGACTAATACAGAGAGTTACAACCAGTGATTGTCAAACAGGAAGGGATTGATTAATAACGTTCTTTCACTCCAGTGACATCACATCACACAGTATACATTTCAAAATGTATCTTGCTAATTCACATTTTCAGACCAAGAATCTCAAAGTCTGATTTTCAAAGAACTGAAGTGGTGATGTATGAATCCTTTGTGCTATTTTGGGACAGTAACCATGTAGACACTTGCCTGAGTCTGCAGGGGGACAGGGTGAAAGCGGGGACGTAATAGGGTTTATCAAGGATTGTGCATGGTTAGTTTAACCCTGTCAGCTTGGTTTCAAGGACATTTGTGAAATGATCTTCACAAGTGAAGAAGCAAAAATCAATGACAGCCCAGTGTCTTCATCCAGTCAGCTGCAGGACAGGTTCATTTGAAGGAGAGGACTTCTCAATTATATACTTTTCAAATAGTGCCTCAAAGGGAAAATAACCTTTGCACAAAACACAACCAATCTATGTGGAGAGAATTATGTGAAAGACACATGACAACTTGCAAAGTGGAAAATAGCAGAGGTTTAAAGGCAACTCAGAACCAGTGGCCTAATGTATAATGCAGAAGAGCCTGGGATTGAGGATTCCAGCCCCTCCTAGGGACTTGCATACATTTACAGCTGCTGAAGAAGAAGATAAATTATGTCTATTGCAGTCAAATCAGCATTTTTGTTCTTTCTGTCAATAAAATAGATCGCAGGACGATTCTCTTGACATAAACTCTTTCAGAAGGTGGTCTCTTATTTGCAAGTCCAAATCCAGCGCTTCACCAGAAACCAACTTTTTGGAAAAGATGAAGCTGCTTTGGGTGCTTAGCAATAATATTGGTGTATGTAGAAGTTTACAGACACTACTAAATGTCATGTGAGTGAGCATGCATTGAAAGAGTTCAGAAAGTGTTTGGACAGCGCATTTATGTGACAAATTCATCTGTATTATGAAATTTTTGAAATATGCCTTTAAAATGACATACAGTGGATTATTCAAATTAACGTATATACACGAGGTATATTTATTCTAACAGGCTCCATGTTAACAAAGTTACTGGTATGCCCACTGCCACCATCCCAAAACATGTTGTCAAGTTTTTGTTCTGTTTCTGGTACCAAGTGTGTGTGTTAGACGGCTGGGTCTTATTTATGTATGATGCTTCCATGCATCATCCATGCATAAGACCTCAAATGATATTTTTGTCTGCCACTGCATACGTGGTTTATCCTCTGAATAATTTTTATATGTACTTCAAAAAATCCGCTTTCCACATGACGTTCAGTTGACATTCTGCTGGTTTGCATATTATATCACCATGAATGGGATTTGATACATGTTCCTTATATAGCCTCACGCTTGCCTCCTGCAGTTACTTTATCATTCAGAGGTGGTATAGGGGTCATGGGGTGAGACAGCTGGCTCTTTGTCAGCAAAACCCTTTATGTTGAGAGGTGACTTATGAATGAAAGGCTTTAATAAAAAAACTGATGAAGGAACCACACATTTTAGGCTATTGTATGTGAGCCTCTGTTAATGGGAGAATAAGAATAAAAGGACAATATAAGCACACCAATCCAGCAAATAGGTGTGACATTCTACTAATGGCAGGTAACGATGAATGAATGCTTTCAAAAGGATCTTGAAAGGATTTCAAAAGGCCATTCACTGAGGATCTACTGATGCAGGCACCTAAATCGCTGCTTTTTTGCTACGTCCTTCCCTAAGAAATGGCACAGTGGCACTAAGGTGCTGTCCCGTGACATACAGTAATCCACCTTTCATTCGACCGCTGCAACGCTGACAGGCAGACGTTCAGCATCCAGTTCTGTTCTGTATTTCAATATCACCTCCTCTGTGTCCCGGGGCAACAGCTTAAGCAGATCAGATGCAGGTAGGTATTTTCACAACGGCCATAAGCACATAGAGAGGGAGGTAAAGAAATAATGTGTTGCTATGTCAATGTTATCAAATATATGTTTTTTTCCTCATGTTCACACAATGCAATGATACAGTTTACTATGTATGAAAGCTACACTGCTGTTCACCATATTGTTTTCATACTGTTGTTGCTACTGGCTTTCTAGCTCCAAAAGTGTAATCTTTTCTGTGAATTATAATCATCAAATATGTTAGAAAATATGTATTCATGTCAAAATATATTTAAAATAACTGAATGTATTTTTAAAGAGAGCTGGAAATACAGCACTACAGCTGTGTTTTCGTGTGACAGCAGTGTGTTGTTAATTTGCCCTTTTTTGAATGGCATGCGGTCCCCGTGGAGTTCTGTCATCCACATTTTGGCATAAAATGCTAATGCAGTTTTCAAATGGCAATCATTGTAATTGTTTGTGTGTTTTATAGGCTGCCACTGCATCAGTGTATTCAGTGTATTCACAGTGTGTTCATTCCAGTTGATCAGGCATAGACTTTTTCTATTTTGGCACATATTCGTGGTGACTCATTACCTGGACAGAGGCCACATGCTGACATGTGGACAATTAAGGAGAATACAACAACTTGAACTCCTGTTGTGAGACTAACAAAGACTCAACGAACAACAATAAAATAAATATATCGCATTACAGAATGACACAGAACAGTACGGGGTGCCTGATTACCACCTGGCTGTTTAAATATTGTGCTATTGAAAGTGCAAAGTGTCGACAGAAACACGGAGTAAAATGGTAGTTTACAATAATGCAGATTTGAGAAACTCATCAATCTTATTTAGAAGCTTTGTGGGATGCTCACATTCATTTAAGTGCTTTGTGCATGATGTTGTGGTACCTTGTTCACTGCTTGTTCTATGCATCTGCTGTCTGCATGGGATAATTGTAAGACAACAGGCCAGTTCTGACAAAGAAAGGCGTGAAGGTACACAATTAGAGGAGAATTTGTTTCTGTCATACTCACCCTTGAAAAAAAAGTACAGTGGATATGGGTCAAGAGCAAATAACTTCTGACCTTAAAACCAAGATATTATATATCATAAGCAAATAAAAATAACTAGTAGTGATGGTGGACAGTCAGAGGGCAGCAATGCCTGTGTGTGTGTGTGTGTGTCTGACTTAGGGTACTTTTGGGGACTAAAGACCAGTTACGGTATTTGGAGAAGGTTTGTCCAGTTGGGGGGAAAAAGATGATTTTCAGTGAGTGGTTAAAGGTTAAGGTTAGGATTAGGGTAAATCTCCAGGAAATTAATCTAAGTCTATTTTATGTCCCCAAACGCGACCTAAGTAAGTGTGTGTGTGTGTGTGTGTGTGTGTGAGCATGCGCACTGCTGTTGTTTCGAAGCGTTTCTGGGCTATATAGAAGGTGATGGATGCTTGTGCCAGAGTGTGTTGACTGGACACAGCCTCCTGTGTCTTGATTAATTGATGGGAGATACAGCAGTTCGAACTCCCCTTGGTCCTCTCTGTGCTCTCTGCTTGTCTGCCACGCCATGTGTGCGGAGTGTGGCAACGTTACTATGAGGGGGGAAAAGCAAGGACACTACAAGCACTTGCAGGGGCAGAAAAGGCTTATTTTAGAGCTGACGGTTTAGTCGAGCCTCAGAAACAAGATTAGGTTAAAGTGATAAATATGACATTCTTTGTCCCTTATGTTTGTCCTCTCTCTGCTTATGTTGCTCTGTTTCTGCTGGATGTAAAACTAGGCAATTGCATGCCACCATAACACCACATCGTTAGCTATAACACCTTCGTAGCATGAAGAAATTCTTGGTGTGAGGTTGTCATGAAATATTTCTGGATTTCTAGCAATGCCACCACCTCTCATATAGATCCCAGCAATCAACCAGTAACATATTAATATGATTGACAGGGATGATCGCTTTAAAGTTAAATAATAAAAATGCAAATATTTACAACAGGTGATGGAACTATTTATGGGGAAGAGGAACATCGCTGCCTTCTGTGGGTAGCTGTAGCATCAACTTATGTGCTGCTGCAGTGTTTTTTCCACCCAGCCAGGGATTGTTGAGACAGCTGACATTACACCACAATAGATCTTTGGTCTGATAGTGAAATGAAAGAAAAAGGTTTCAAATACTCAAATATATGGACCTGATTTTACTTGCCAGAAACTTCCCACCCCTCTTATTATTACTATTAACTATTTAGAAAGAGGCTTTGAGAATAGAGACCTATCAGTGAGATATGTTTAAGGACTGATGTAAATATCATGGTGGGCATATCTTTATCAACGCATAAAATAAAATGGGAAAGTATGGACTTGAAAAAGTGGAACAGAATCCAGGTTCAAATGGAAAGTTTTTGTGACAAACAATGAAAAACAATGTTTCTATGTTCTCTATGCAACAATTCCTTTACTCCGAGATACATTTCTTTTTCAAGAGACAATGCTGTGTTCATTGGGGCACATGTGGAACATTTTAATGTACTTTCTAATGTTAATTTCCTGTTGAAATGGTGAAAATGAAACAGAAGCATCACTCGGGTGACATTACATTCATCTGCTCCCTCCCTCCCGCCCCCCCCCCCCCTCTCCCTCTGCATGCTCTCATCTCGTCCTGCAGGAATAGACTCTCTTCCTCCGCCGCTGCAGCCTGACTCTGACACAACCGGCATGTCTGCAAACTGAGAGCCGCACGGTGAGACACACGATCCCCCCCTTTAAGACGCACAACTTGTGATCGCTTTCTCCCCGCTGAAGGAGGGTGGTTATTACACTGCGACGAAGGCTTTTTTTTTTTGGAGGGACAAAGACTTGGAGGATCAAAACAAGGTAAACGACGTCCGAACAACCAAAGACGTGGTGTTTGTGTGTGTGGTTTCACTGGACGGGACCGGGTGGAGGTATCCTAGGTTCATGCACTCGGTAAAAAGATGCTGATGCTTCCATACACCTCCAAACAGCAGCCCACAGTGCGTATAACGTGTTGGCTTCTGGAGACCGTGTGCGTGTGTTGCCTATCTGAGCTCGCGGGTGCAGTAATTTAACAAGGGGGGGGGGGGGGGGGACATACTGTACGGCGCTGTAATTGTGCCGAAATGCTGCACCGCACCAGGAGCTGTGTGTAGTACTGTAAGGGTTCATTCGAGGAGAAACTGCTGCTGCTGCTGCTGCAGATGACGACGAAGAGGAAGGAAACCAGGAAATGATTTAAAGACGCTCAGCTGGTGCAGATTCGACTTTAGGCGCATGAAAATGACTCGGGGACAAAGCAGCGATAGAAAAATGAGTGCAGCAAGTTTTTAGCAGGATCTCCCCCCCCCCCACTCCTCGATCTCCTTTACTGCAATGGCAGGGGGGGATGCTGTAAAAATGCAGCAAAACTACGTGGGGTTGTTATATCGCAAAAGATTGTAAAAATAATAATTAAGTAGGCTCTTACAAGGTCGCTATAAACAACTATAAAAACATCATAGGACTATTATAATGATAACATAAGAGATTTTTTAAAATGACCATAAAGTAATAAACCCAAGGTCCGTAAACTCACAATTGAGTTCCCAAGAAACAAAGTCCCAGCAGGAATATTATAGAAACTTTGCAATTTTCATATATCATAGGGTATCAAATGCCACAATGCTCAAAATAAACTTACAAATTAGATACGAAGACGCAGTGTAAGATCTGTAGGTGAGCATCTTAAAGGACTCCTTTTTTTCTAATGCTCTTGGAGACTATGTGAGGTAATGCTCCCTAAGGCCCATGACACAAATCCTGCCCCCACTTGCTCATCTTTGACCCTGTCTTTGTTTGCCCTTTTTCTTCTTGTTGGTTCTGGGAGTTATTTCCATGAGGATAAATCACAAGCAGCCAGGCAGCGTCAGCATAGATCCACACAAGATGGAGTGTTGGTTGTATATCGAGGACGCAGGTGCCTCGACAAAACTCAGGACATGGTGTTGTACTGGAGGGTATAGCCATCTTAACCTAGTTTAATCACCCTTTGAGTTCCTCGGGATAGTCTAAATGGTCTAAATTCACACTTCTCAGGAAGTAGAATTGTGATGTAACGTATATGAAGATATTGTGATTATTGTAATAAGCAGAAGAGCTTTTTTGGTGTTTTTTGGCAGACCTCTGACAAACAAGGATCTCCGTCTGGAGGTTGTTTCTTGTCCGCATCATCATTATCATCATCATCATCCTCCTCTTCCTCCTCCTACTCCCCCATCCCATCCAACTCTTGTATATGAAAACCACTGGAGTGAAACACTGCATGTCCTAACAGTGGTATTCATGCAGTCATAGCTTGTGTTTTCTGTCCCCTGGCTGCAGGTCTGTCCCCAATAACGTGACCACTGAAGGAAGAGAACACAGAACTGCTTCATCATGAATTTTGTAATGAAAGCTGCAATGGGAGGTGAGTAGCCTGCCGGGCTGGAGGTTGATTTAACAGCACTGCAGTGTAAAGGATTTGAAGGGCTGTTCAGCAGAAGTAGCAGCAGCACTGTACTAGTTCTGGGCAGGTAGTTATGAGGATAATCCATCCTGCAACAAACTCCTGACTTCTAAAAGCTATGCGTTCCCTCTCTCTTTCTTTCTGCATTCATCTTAAAAAAAAAAAACAACTCATGACTTTTCGTGACATCCTGTAGGTCAAAGCCTAACCTGACGTGATCAGGATTATGTAAACCTGTTCATTCTCTGTTGTTCTACATTTCTGCTTTTGTAGAAACGGTTTCTTTGTGAGCAATGATTCCCTAAAAGTGTACGAAGTCTCTGTAAATTAGGATAGGACTGCTGCAGATGACATAAGACAGTAGCAGTGGCAGCAATAGTAGGTCTAGTCATATTCTAAAAATGTTAAGTCAAAACCTTGTATGTCCAAAGTGTCACCTTCTCAGCACAGCAGCAGGCTTGATCTTCATGCCTTTTTGAGTGTACTCAGGGGAATTTGAAAAGGAGTTTATAAGCACAAGGAAGGATTCATTTTCATGTTGTGATAATGTAAAAAGAAGAATTAGAGTAATGAGGTTTTCATACGACGTTAATAACCAGATAGTCTGTGCTTTTTTAAGCCAGCTGTTGGGGTCTTTTGAGGCAAGAGAAATAGACAAGGGCTATTTTTCCAAGAACTATGACTAACACTTTTTTTCTCAAGACTTTTGTCCTTTAAAGCCTTCAGGTATTATCTGAAGGCTTAGAATATTATCTTAGCTATTATTTGCCCCCTAATTAGTCCTCATTATAGCCCTGTAATTCATTCACCTTGTCAGCTATAGCTTCACGGGGAAAGGCAGGAAAGTGGCACTAGTAGTTGTAATGCAGCAGTCGCACACATGCTGGTCAGTCAAGCGTGATGCAGAGCCGTTGTTGTTCAGGTTACAGAGGTTTTAGGCACTTACAGTTGGGATGTGGAGTTGCAGCTGTGTTGCTGCTCCTCATTGGGATGCAGAGGATGCCGGCGTTGCCTCGTTCTGCATAGCTGCTGTGCCTCGTGTCCGCACTATGAATTCCTAAATCAACTGCACTGCATTGGGTGCTGGTTTTGCGCCGCATATGTCGAGCTGCGCTCCGCCTGCGGACTTTGGAAATAGATTTGACAGTGTGGGTGTTTGCCTGTGTGTGTGTGTGTGTGTATTCTGCCTGTGCTGGAGAGATGTTTTATAGATATTGTATAGGACAGAGTTTGTGTGTACTGCATCTCCAGGCGAGGTGAATTATGAAGGCTGCACAGGCCTACTTTAGGGTATAGATTTTTGTGTGTGAGACAAAGATGAGAGAGCGAGAAAGGATGCATGAAAGAGAAAGCACAGCTATATGTGTCTAATAATCAATATATATGCCTATCAGGGTGATTATTCTGTTGTCAATGCATTTCAGCCATCGTTGCAGAAGTCCTAGCTGGCTTTGGTTCTTGTTCATGTTTA
This sequence comes from Nannoperca obscura, assembly GCA_036024295.1. Classification (NCBI taxonomy): domain Eukaryota; kingdom Metazoa; phylum Chordata; class Actinopteri; order Centrarchiformes; family Percichthyidae; genus Nannoperca; species Nannoperca obscura. The sequence continues at coordinate 9,694 of JAVQJL010059110.1, read as the reverse complement.
CTGACTGGGACATAGTGACCTCTTTACACAGAAATGTCTGCAAAAATGCTGACAGCGCACTGGATCTTTAAAGCACCCTGTGGGGCAAAGAAATCAGATGATGAACCAAATCAATTAGCCAGGTAATCAATCAACAAAGCTCTCGAGCTGATGGCCAGTGCCTTTCAGTCAATACATCAATATTAGTGAATGTCAATATTTTTGTTTTATCAATTAAGCTGCAGTATTGGACGTGCTAGTGGTTCAGTGGTCTAAGCTGCATACCGTGTAACCATAAAGACTTTGACTTTCCCATCCCACATTTGCTGCCTGACTTCCAATAAAGGCAAAAAAAACTATAGATTAATTTTAGTTCCCCTGCTTCTAACTTACAAAGAGAGCTACCACCATTTTTGTTAGCCATGCTAGCAGCGTAACTCTAGGGATAGCAATGTTGGTCGGTCGGTCCACCAATTTTATCCAAACTGAAATATCTAAACAACTATTCGATGAATTGCCAAGACATTTTGCACAGACATTTATTAATATTGAATTGTAACTTTGGTCAACCTTTAATATTTCATCTAAAGCCATGATCAGGGCAAAAAACTACTGACATTCCCATCAGTGTTGTGTTTAGTGCTAATTAGCAAATGCTAACACGCTAAACTATGATGGCAAACATGGTAAACATTATACCCGCTAAACTTTAGCATGTTAGCGTTGATTGTAAGCATGTTAGCATGCTAACATTAGCATTTTAGTTCAAAGCACATCTGTGCATATATAGCCTCACAGAACTGCTAACGTAGCTGTAGACTCATCATTTTTATGTGTGAAACGTAAACACGTCTGCTTAGACACCTGATATTCTGTAAGCAGAACTGCATGTGTCTCAGCCCCTGTCTTATTCGCAGCTTTAATCTGAAATGATTAAATAATTATTTTTATTTGAAATGAACCTCTTCTACCAACTTTAATGAAAGAATCCATACAACCTGCAGAGCTTGGTAACGTCTCGAGACATTAGAAACTGAATAACAAGCTATGTTCTTTTCATGGTAACTGTGAAACTACTAGAGATCAGATCTTATGGCCTGCTGTTTTCTTGCTCTTTTCCATCCTGTGCTTGTCTTGCTTCTGTTTGGATGCAGGATTTGTTGTACTGTCACTGAGTGTTTTGCTGAATATGTTAGGTGATGAGTGTGTGGAAGAGTGTCTGGGAAAGAGCGGATGCTGTCAGTGCCTTAACTAATTCTCCAAGGCTTCTTTGGTTACAGAAACTTGGAAGAAAAGAGAGCGGTGTTTAGCTGTGATGACTCAGCAGGTCTCAAATCCAGAACCAAACATCTGCAGAGTTCAGATGTTTGTTGGATTTTTTTTTTTGCTTAGTATGTTAGCTCCATTGTCTTTTCCAAAGTTACAATACGTGGGAATACGTGCAGGTAACAAAACAGCTGTAGCACTTCAATTAGCAAATTTCCACTGCAAATGTGGCCATTTGTATTAGAGACAACAAACACAGCTTATAAATAATTAACAGCATATTGGACTGAATGGTCTCATTAGATACCAGAGGATCAGAAATGAAAAGCAAAAACAAAGTTGATTGAAAATGTTACAAGTGACCTTAGGTTGGCTGAGCTTTGGGCAGTGGTGTGGAAGATATAAAGCTAGTTTCACTTATTTTACATTTTTAATTCTCACATATCAATCTGTACAGATAATATGAGCTTTCATGGATTTTCTTCTTGCATAGTCATTCTTTTCATCTCACGAGACCTACTGGAGACAAGAGTGAAACTAAGCTTGACTAATGTGTGGGGCACACATTGTCATTAATGCCCCGACCCCGTAAAATGGTTCGTTTTTCCCCTCAGATTTTCTCTCTGTGGTTTGATTTCTATTATTTTGTGATTTGTTATGTTGACATCTAACATGTCAACATAAGAAATAGTGCACCTTTTTCTCTTCATTAACAATTTAACAGTTTGAACAACAGGTATACTGAGTAATGTCTCACTAATGGGCCCTTTGTAATAGACCATTTTCAACCCACAAAAACACAACAACTCTCAAAACTTCTCAGCCTGGAAACAAAGATGAGTAAGTTGTACTTTATTCTACAATTGAGGTTATTATTTATCAGTCGAGCACTGTTGTTATTTGGGAACTATGAAACAAGCCGTTAAACAGCCTAACCTTAAACTCAGGAACCACTGTACTTCCTCGTGCATTGATAGATTCCGCTCCTGGGTGCTTCAGTGCTGACTCGGCACCTCCCAACTCCTGAAAGCTGAAGTAAGTTTGACAGAATAGACGGTTGTTAGGTAGACATTGGTGCCAAAGTATGGAGCAAAATCAAACCCCAAGGCCTCAGGCAGCAGTCAAACCTTGACTATATCAGCAGAAAAGTTTGCACTATACAGCACAATAAGTAAATGCTAAGGTTTAATTACAGAATTTCGTTTTATGTCTCATTAATAAATGTGTGGTTTGCCAAAGTATAAAACAATCTGCTACAATGCCTGGCAAACATTACTATACTTAAATGTACATTTTAACATTGATGAATCATTAGCAGATACATTTTGGAGACATACCAGTAAGTTTAATCACAGGAAAAATATGTGCCAAGAAGACTGTCAGCTTCCACTAGCCTTTTCACAGAATGTTATATTTATATAGCACTGTTTCACTGGTAGGATATCTGTACGACCAAACAGGAAGATGGCACTATTGCAATTTTTGTTCATGGTAGTTAATATGTAACACAGATTTAGAAAATAATTTAATGCATTTCAAAAGTTATTTTATGTGCTTTTAGTTTCCTTATGAGGTTCCTTATCCATAATGGGTGTAAGAATGGATGGAGTTGTACACACTGTAAAATCCCTTTGAGGGATTGCGTTTTGGTGAAAATAAATACTTTACTAGAAGAAAGGAGACAGTTCTTATTTTGAATAGATATGAATAGGATCTTTGATTTTTTTTTTCTCCCTGTAGGCTGACACAAGAAGTGGTAAAATGTATGTGCTCTCTGGATAAGACCCTTAATGGCTTGTTAGCACTGTGTGGTGGATACTTAAAATAGCTCATGACAGTGAGTGGCCTAGTCCTGGCTAAAGCTTTGTGGCAGACTCAAAGGAAAAACAATACACATTTCATTTTTAATCCTTTTGGAGGCTACACTGACAATAGAACCCAATACAAACCCATGCCAATGGGGTTTTTTTGTTTTGAAAAATGATACAGAAAATGGAGGGCTTGTAAACAGCATTTTTGAAAAGCTTGTCACTGCTGCAACTTGCAAAGGATAAAAAACAGAAGAGACAAGTGAACTAGAGATGACCCCACCATGCTTCATGTTTTGCATAATTTTAAATAACTGCTCTACATAGATTACAGAATTAGGAAACAAGCTAACACTACTTTGTCATGATATTTAAAGGCAGCAGACCCACCAAATTGTAGTTTTTGTGTGTAGTAGATCTGTTCTTCTTGACAGGACATTAAACAATTGTTTGAAGGTGTTCTATATATTTACTTTTTGTTGTCAAAACCCAAGAAAAGACTAAAACGTGTTTATCCAAAGTCTAATATGTCTCACTCCTGATATATCCTCTGTGCCACAGATCTCCAATGCTGTTCAAAAACCTTAATTAAAAAATACACAATTAAAAACACAGGTGGCATACTTCTTTATTACAATTCTTATTCTCAAAGTTGGCTCCTTGCCACAAAAGAGGAAGCTCACACAAACTAAATCCTTGAAGGGTTTTATTTGGCAAACTACAGATAAACATAAACACTAAGAAAACATGGAAATCATTAGTGCACATGTTTAAGCTAACTTAACAGTATAAATTTAACAGTGTGTCAGAAAGTACATAAATTCCCACTATTCCCACTTTGTTACATTTAACCACTGGAATTACATTTCCACTGGTTAAATGTGACAAAGCAGTGTGATTTCAAGTGAAATAGAAACAGAAAACACCTTGAAATGTTCTTCCCTCACCTTGTCTCCTCAAAGGGCAGATAATCACATTTAGCAGCACTTTAATATGATTGGCTGAGGGAATCAGGTCTTCATCGCTTGATTGGTCTAGAGGCTTACCGCTGACAAACACACACACACACAAACACACACTCTTCTTCTTGTGCATTACTCCAGCAAATCAAATTCACTTCATCAAATTGACCTTGAGCTCCTCCTAGAGTACAAGTGTTTGTGTCTATGTGTGTGTTTGACAGTATGTCTAGATTCTATAAATAATGCATTAAACTATCTTCTGTAAATCACAAATGGAAAGAGAGACTGATTTGTATTGAAAACCAGGTCAATGACCTTTAGTTTAAAGTTTTCTTTTAAACACAATATACATCTGTTCCACCTGCTCTGGTATCTGCTAAACACATACTGCATTTTTAACATACCCCCACAGTAGTAAAGTGTTGGATGGAATGAACAACGTATTGACAAATGTGTTAGTCAGACCTTTATAAGTAATCGAGCTCAAGTGTAAAGTTTATCCTGACTCATTTCTACAGAACACACCATGGTTGGAAGTATGAATTCACTTAACAAACATCACTGCAATCCGTGGTGCAGGAAGAAGACATTCATAATAGGAAAGGTTGCAGAGTTCACCCAAAAACATCACCAAAAACATCAATGCCCACATAAGATCTAGTCAGTAGTTGGTTAAAAAACCTTGTTATACACCACATTTTTACCAAGTAGAAATTTTGACCTACACAAAGCAAAAGGTTAGGGAACCACCAAAATTTGTTTCAGATCAAGGTGTTGTGCAGACGGACCAGTCTGCATCGTTTACATCCACCTTTACTAGTTTGCAGTTTTCATTTTTCCTGCCTTTGTTGCCGTATTACTGCTTCTTTGCACGTTTCTGCACGTTTCTGTCGATCAGCGTGAAATAGTGTGAAACCAGCAGCAGAAATGTGTATTGCGACATGGGGACCCCCTCCAAAAACATTGCTCCCTCCACTAGTGGTCAAAATCTCCACAGAGTATCTTGAACCATCACCACTGGCAGTGCAAATATTACCAAACATTACCAAGATTACCACGTGTATAGACTAATAGTCAGTAGTCTATATGGGGTTTGAAAACTGAATAGTAAGAAACAATGGCAAACTGATCTGGTCAGGCTATATTGCTGCTGTTTCAAACAGGAATATGTCATCACTATCACCCTATTCAATAGAAACAAAAGCTAAAACCAAGCAGCCCACACCAAAACTGGCAAGCAGCGTTGTATACCTCACCAGAGCAAAGACAACAGACGCTCTCTCCTCAGAGTACCCCGTGGACAGCTGAGAGATGCTGTAATTTATTGCTGAAGTGTCAGTGATTCTTGCGCTACAAGAAGAAACCAGTATTCATTTGATGACAGTGACACAGAGACATAGATCAACAAAAAGCAGTCAGCCGTCTGCTCCGTCCAGACAAATACTCTGTGTCAGACCTCTTCACGACCACAATGTCAGCAACTATGTTGTGCAGCAGCGGTGGTGGATCCCAACCTTTTGTGGTGTAAACTGGAGTGGAACAGGACTGCAACATTGCTCCCACCCTCTGTGTTCATTTTAATTACAGCTGTTTCAATGTTATTTGCAAAATCCTGCCGCCTGGTATTCAAACTTTGTACAGAGTAGATGGACAGGCTTAAATCCAAGACCAAACTCTCCACCACATCCACGGTGGAGCTGCAGTATGCAGATGTTCTTTATGTTTATGTTATGTGTATGTTTGTCTAGTCAGAACTGTAGTAGGGTTGGGGTTCAACGCTATTTAAATCCTTTATCAAAGATCATTAGGTTTCCTAAATGTATAAAACATATAACATAGCCTACTGTTGAAATGAAATCTGACACATTAGCATAACAACCACAAATGCACAATGTTGAGGAATGTGTATTTTTAAACTAAGTAAGTCTTAGTGTGTTTTTAAATAAATTGATTTTCAAAATTGCCATCATGATATCTATTGTAGAAGACTGAAATGAAATAACAACAGTCAAATGTTACTATAATGTAACTACTGTAAAAAATACTGGCTTTGTTTTGATAGAGGGAGATTTGTGATTGCAGGTAGAAGGTAAAATTAGATGCACCCACACACTTAAATTTCCTTTTCCTTTGACAGCCTATGTTTCTTAAACTGTGGGTCAAGAAGGCAAGCTTGCATTTGTGAACTCAAGTCCCAGTGCAAAATAAAGCTGTCTCACTTTGAGTCCTGCTTGATTTCCTGCCCACCACAATATCTGTATATAATGACTCCCCTCTGAGCTGGGACATACGACTTATCATCTGAGTGGCAATGGACAATATACTGATTTATACAGACATTTATACATAAAATCTCTCTTTATTTGTTAATTGTATTTTCTTGTTCTTTTTCTTGTTCCTTTTTACAAGTGCAAAGCTGCAATTTTGCCTTGGGGATTAATAAAGCCTATCCATCTATCTACAAATTGTGCAAAGCTGCCCCACCTGAGGGTAATTTAAGCAGGCTCAAAGCACAACTGCTACCAGTTATGCAGCAGAACAACTGTGAGCACACTTCCTCCTCCTTTCCTGCCAATTTTTCCCATGCCACATTTTCTTCTTAAGTAAGCCGTTTTGAGACAATGGTTTCTGTCCTGGAAGTCAAATCTAGATCTTTATACTCATATGAAACTTTGGATTCAGAAAGGGATTTGCCTGAGAATCTTGAGTGGGGAAAAGAGTAGTGAAGTACTGTTTATCTGATGCTGTCAAGAGTTCAAGCACTGGGAGAGTTAGCTATGGTTAGTCTTCTTTCCTTCTTTCCCTTTAGACTTTGGATTAAACAAAGATTTTGGAAAGAACTTTTAGAAGGAAAGGATTAGCGAGATGACTGCTTTTATCTAAGCAGTAAAGCAATGTCCAAGTATCAAAAAAAGAATCATAGCATAACTTTACCTCTGCCTGCAAAGTTGGATGGAGATTGTTGTCACAGGAAAAAGCCTCTGGCTTACTATGTCACCTTATCAGGTGATTTTATTTTGGAGCTCTGTATGTTTGAAAGTTTGTTTATTCAGCGTTACAGTTCTTCGAGTCAACAGCATTGGCATTTTATATTGTCTATAAGTCAAATTCCATACCAATAAAATTTACATGTAAACCGGCTTTGGATTGGCATATTTCTCTACAAAGTGGCTCTTTGTCTTTGCCTCATTTATTATAATGCAAAATGATGCAAGTAGGTTAAAGGCCAACCTGTCAGCTTTCCATTACCGGCTTTTATCATCTTATTTACTGAGTGTCACTCCGACAACTACTACAGCTTTATACCATATACATGTTGGGATAAAGTGAAGAGACACTTTAATCAAAAACATAGCTTGACACAGCTTATGTGATGCCTGAGAGCTTAATAGAATTATTCTGGTTTGAAAGGACATTCCTGTATCTCTACAACGGCTCACAAAGCAGGAGCCGGGGATCATACATAGCTCAATATAACTCAGGGCTTTGTCTCCCAGGATCCTCAAAAGACGATCTGAATATGCTAATAAGATTTTGTGAAACCGCACCGAGTTTGTTTTGGTTTGCCACATTGTAGTTAAAAGAAATACTGGAGGGTTTTTTTTCTGGGCCGTGCATGGCAAGGGAATCTTTTGACAATGAGGCTTAGCTGGTTGTGAGTCATTGCACCACTTAAAGGATTCAATAGCAGTGTTTACACAGAATCTGTTGAAGATATTCATGTAGACAGATCATAAGCTGATCCTGAAGTCTTCTTTGCGGTATTTCAGATAAGTTCTTACCTTGGCTATAAGAAATCTTTATACATCTGGGACATTACTGAGGATATGGATGCATGTTACCATTAGGTCTCATTTTGATTTTCACAGTATATGTGAGCTCCTTGTGTTGATGACTAAATCATAAGACAAAGAAAAGGGTGTATTAGTGAATGGTAAACCATTAATCTTCTGCAAACACTGATTCTTAATTGGTCCAATTTTAATTCCCGTTGCAGTGTGCTGACAGGAAATAAACTTGCAAGCTGTTTCCTAGCAACACAGTTAAGCTAAAATGGACTCTATAGGGTATGTATGAATGCAGGGCCAGCTGGTGAATAAAGTTGCTAAGAAGTAGTCCAGAGTGAACCTCTAACTAGGATATGAGCTGTTATCTTAAATACTGTTTGCATGTAAATATTTGCATTAATGCGAAGTCACACGAGATCTTTTGCATACACAATGTGCAGCCACACATGCACATGCATTTGAAGACATACTGTAATCTGTATATGCCTCCAAACAGACATGAAGAGTAATTGCTCAACCGCACAAGAGCTCTTGCATGAGAGGCTAAAATGGAACTAAGCAATTATTAACGTCCACATGTGCACATAGGGACACTCACTGTACATGCACTTTAGCTCTATTCATCCCTCTCTTGACCTCACTATGCTTCTCTCTCATGCATACACACACTTGTAAGAGAGCAAAGATAGCGTATCATGGCCAGGCAGATATTTCTATGTCAGCTTCTCTGTGCTGTTCATCAAATGCTGATACAGCAATACCGCAGTTTACTTTCTCTCTGAATTTCTTTCTATTCAGCCTGTCTCCTTCACTTAAATCCAAGTGGCTCATTTCTGTGATTTTACAAGTTTTATTTATTTTATTTTATTTCCATATTTGGTGCTGATCCCACATTGCTACATCGTGTTCTGCAGTTCCCAGAGACAGCGTACAGTGGTGTAAACAACAGATTGTTGATACATTTGAAGTCTCTGTTGGTGGCCATCTTCTTTGTCTCCTCAGCCATTTTGGCTCTCATGCTGTTCCAATTCTTTGGCTGTGCATTACAAACTATGGATGTAGGCTACAGTATTTAACGATGGATGAAGTGTAAAAAGATTTTTTTACCCACTCGTTCAAATAAAAACTGCTTACCCAGTGCATATGGTGAAATCGTTTCCATCACATCCTACTTTGGTGTCCATAATGCTGGTGCATGTTATCTTAAAGTCCAACTGAAATTAAATTGCATTTTTTTTTCTCATTATGGCGACCCCTATCTTTGCATTAATCCGATAATACTGTTCTCTGTCTGCTTAGATAGAGAACTTGTACAGCCAATCAAATAGCTTAATTTTAAACCACATTTGCATAATAATTGCATCATAAGCCAAGTTTCCATCCGAATGTAGCTAAAAGTTTTTTTTCCAGACAGTCGGCAAAAGAAAAAGAATACATGTTTCCTTCCACAGCCATTATGCTAATATTAGGGGTTGGTTATTTGACATAAACAGTTGGTAGTGATAGTTCTCCAGTCAGGAGTCATTAATCCATTGCAGATCAAGAGGACGGATAAAGATGGGCATAAAAACAGGTGGATGGAAACGCACCTATTAGGCAGATGGTCACACTGACAAACAGCCAACACCAGAGCACATGACAGGTCCAGTGCGAAAACTCCCGTCTCAGGCAAGATTAATGTTGATTTAGTAAAAGCTTGAAAATGTTACCTTTTGATATATTTTAATTAAGTTGAAACTGGTGTTTGTAGAAAAATAGTCAATACAATTAAGTGCAGCGTTAAATACCTGCTTTGCTCATTTAACTAGATTAGGATAGTTTATTATTTGATTTAAAAAGCTCTTTCATACAGTGCTGATATATATATATATATATATATATATATATATAT
>JAVQJL010059104.1:0-20441 GCA_036024295.1 Nannoperca obscura | reverse complement strand
CCCCCCCCCCCCCCCCCCCCCCCCCCCCCCCCCCCCCCCCCCCCCCCCCCCCCCCCCCCCCCCCGGAAAAAGCTCTATGCTAAAATCTGTTCTGTTTATGACATTTGCCAGCATGTGGCCAATCAAATGCAACAATTTCCTCCAGACTGAATTTCCCTATCGATACCATCAGGAAAACTAGTACAAATCTCACGTGCATATACACTATATATAGACGGCAGTCGAGAAAAACAAACGTCTGTAAATCAAAATAATGTACACAAAGGGTTTGTCTTGTTGTCACTTGTTGACATGTTCCTCCAACATTACTGCACATGAAAGAGTACAAGTAAATAACCCTGAATCTGTCTCTTTTTACAATTGAAAATAATAGAATAGGTTGTATTTGTACAAACCCCCCTTTACAGCTCTATTGATTTCCTCCTTTGACCAGAGCTCCCTCCGAGCACTTTTATCCCATTTCTCTAGTGCAGGTGGCTAAAAAAAAGGGGGTCACTGACATTTTCTGTATTTGAGCCTTGACCCCTATTTTAGGACCATGCGGTGAGTTTCTCCACTAAAATAAATGAAAGCAGGGCACAGTCTGCTCTGCACTCACACCTTCCCATGCACATGTCCTCCTGCCACTCTTAATTTGTCTGCATTAGGCTTATGTATGGCCCTCTTCTCCAATTCTCTGCCAGTAGATATAGTCTGCAGACGTGTGACATTGTAGCCCGAACCTCCCGGCATCCAGAGGTAAGGAACCACTGAATGTAAATAACTTGTAACTAACACAGCCAAACCTTTTATAGCCTAACATACATGTAAAAGGGTTTCCCATGTCAGACAGGTGCATTCAGTTAATCAACCCTGAAAGACAAATGCCACTAATCCAATTAATCAATATATAAACAAAGGCTGTAATGACAAAATGTGTTATTTCAACAGGGGGCTCCGTGGTGGAAATACTGAGTGCAGCTTTAACTCAGAGTGAGAACCAGAATTCCCACTGTCAACTTGTCATCAGCTAATTTACCTGGACCCAGAGGGGGACATTCACTGGACACATAGGGAGAGTTAATCTCTTCATTTATCTTCGCTAAAGAGATCGACCCAATTAGCTTGCCACATTGACTGACAGCCCTTGTGTTTGCTCGTCACCCGTGACTTTTTCCCCCTTCTTAAATCAGGAGTTATGCAGTTTATGCTGGCTCCAGTCGAAGACCTCTGAAATTATTTGAGGGTACTGTACAACAGTGAAATAATCATGATGTCTTTATTCAAATCTGTCGAGTCTGAAATATTCACCACTGCAATTTGCTGTGACTGATTAGCCAATGGAAGGGTTGCTTGGGGATAGCTCTCCAGAGTTCTGTAATTGAGCAGATTTGACTTGGGAGAGCGTTTTTTTTCTGCTGATAACTACACACATTCCCCTTTTTAATATACTTTTCTTTTTTTAGCCTCTCCTAAGAACTAGTGCACATCCGAATTATGATGCTTGGAGAAACAGCAGTATGTAGGGCAGTTTATATTCTGATTGCTGTCCCTAGAAAATGTGATTCTACATCATGTTTTATCTGATGATTTACCAATTTTGGCCTGGTCACTGCAGAACTGTCAGATCCAGACACTCAAAGATCAGTCACAAAAATATCCCTGAGGACTGCCAGCGCGGCCTCTGACATCCCACGATACACACATTATAGAGAATGTTGATGCAAATGCCTGAGCGCCACTACTAATTTAGTATTACAAGATATGCTAAATAGATATTTTGCTAAATATTACATGCATTTCATCATCTGTTGAAATTGCACAATTCAATACACTCAGGGGTTTTGCTGAAACAGCCTGGTCTGGTATGACCAGTAGCTTGTGGTGGCTAATGTTTATATTATATTTAAGATTTAGATATACAGCATATTGTTTTTCGCGACATTACTAAGTCAGTTCGCTGCATTTATGACTTTTACATTATACATTTTGACATTTACCAATATTTAGTAGTTTCAGTAGATGCCACGGTTGTTGCTTTAAATTGCCGAGGTAACATTTCAATGAAAATCTCTCTTGAATTATAATAATTACTGCTTTCCTTTCACAAGTCCGCTTGGACCTATGAGACTTGTCAAAGATAAATTGATAAGTGATGACCCGTGTCATTTTGACAAAAGCATGGTTATATTCTGTAGCTGGCAAAACACGTGAGTGATTGCAAGGCTTAAAAAGGGTTGATAAACAGTGCAGTGAAATGGGTAAGCCATCAAATAATGTCTAATAATGAGCTGTTTCATTATAATCCTGTATGGGTAATTATGAGATTAATGTGTCAATGCTGGTTTTGGCAGGTTCTGCAGCCAGGATGGGTTATATTTACCACAGTCATTGTGACACAATGGACTGAAAAACAGCTTTCTTTCACATTAAATCTCATTTATATATTAGTACAAAACAAGAAAGATGCTGTTATTCTTTTCCAAAACACACCACTAATGCTCTGGGGCGTGATTTGTCATTGTTATTCAGTGCTCACTCACCTACACTTAAAACATGATCCTTCTGGATTTTAATTAAGCACCAAGGTACCTCCCAAGGGGTTCTGGCTTGGCAAAGGAAACTACTTTGATTTATGTACTACTTTGTTGTTCCTGCTTGAAGCCTGCCTGTTATGAGAGACTGTGGTGATGAATGAAAGAATCGGGCAATTATTCTCATTTGTTAATTAGTTCCTGTTAAGAATGTTTTCCTTTTGAAAAGATCAATACCCGCCAATCGTGAAGCTGAACACAACACATAACATGCCATCTCCCCACCTCACAGCAAACAAATATAAAGCAGAGACTATGTTAAGATGATGGGTATACTGGGAGTCTTACAATAAGATGGGTACATGTTGATACATGTCCAGCTACATTTGGTGAAAATTCACTGCTAAGTGTGTTCAGCATGCCAACCACCAACAAACTCAATTTGCTGGCTGTTAAATTAGAAATTATTAGCAAACATTGTGGCAGATTAACATAATTCCTAAAGCAGAAGTGTACATATTTGTCAATTTATCAGTATGCCTCTCAAGTCTTTCGGGTGCGGTAGTAACACACCCTTTTGGTATTTTATTTATAAAGTAAATATGATTTTATGGTTAAAATATATATATTTTTTTTTTTTTTTTTTAAAAAGGTAGTTACTATCATTCAAGCCCCAGTGTCTCAAAAGATGCCTTTTTCATCCTGTAGAGGCCAAACACATATCGGATAGATGGACATACAGTATATTCCAGGCAGTGTTCACATGTACTATAACTTCCCAAAAGCATTATACTTGTCAGCCAACGATAATATTGTTGTTTCTCTTTCTAGATGGGTATTACTTATTCAGTAATCGTATAGTGTGGACAAAAGCCAGCTTTCAAAATGAAACTAAGTATTGGCAAGAGTATAATCCAGACTACCCAGGTGTACAATATGCAGCTGTTTTTAATAACAGGCCACACGCCCTGCAATAACTAATGACAAATACTCACAAGTGATGTAATATTGTTCAGACGATAACCTTTTTTTTTTAGGCAATCTGGTTACAAAAGCAGCAGCTGTTGATTGTGTTACGGTGCCGATCCCAAACTGAAGTTTCTTTCCCTTTTTAGAACACAATGTACAGTCGCTGTTTTCTGACTTTATCTTGGCCTGCTGTGCCACACATCCACGCTGACAAGTCGAAGCATTAGCTGAAGACATGTCTCATGACGAGAGTTGAAAGCGAACGTGGTCAGCCGCCTCAGTGACACAAGAATGGTTACAGAGACGGACCTCGTACGAGGTCTGCTCTCCTAGATGCGTATCAGAAGCTAATGGGGTCTCAAAACCACGGGGGGTGCCGCGGGACTGCTACGGTTAGCTCGTGGAACTGGTGAAGGTCACCACTGCTGAGCTGAGCAGCCACAAGCCCTCATAAAACCATGCAGCGTATCATCATTTTCAAAGTGTTTCATTATGGACGGTTAACCTTGGCTAACTCTGACCTAACACTTTAATCAGCTGCTTGTAATGCCTTTGAAATCATTCAGCTTCTCTTTTTGTTTATCAGCGGGAGAGGCACAAATGTAGTGGAGCCTGTCTTTTAAAAAAGATAGATCCCTTTTCCCTGGGCTGTTACACCCTGAGCCAGAACCTCCAAAGATGAAGAACTAGATCAGTGTCCTTGGAAAGGAATGCCATTTGAAAGAATTGTCAGCAGCAGTCCAAGTTGGGAAACCCTGCCAATGTTGAGGCCTCACAGACCTTTCTTGTTTCTACTTCTGCCATACCGCACTATGACCGCATGAGAGTCCGCGAGCCAGCAGAAACACACACATCACAATAAACAAGGACATGCTGTGAATGAGCCTCCACTTCAACTCCCGAAAATATCAGAAGTCGGCTCAAAAATTTCATGGACCCCATTCACAATCCCTGTGGAGGTTCCAGGGACCGAACCTTTATTATGTGCCTGGAGCTTTTACTGAGGCCGTGTCCATTGTTCCTTTTGATCGTGTAACTGAATAAAAAACTAGACAGATTCATGAATACTTCATGATTTTCATCTGACTGCAAATCCGACATAAAGAATCTTCAAAAGCAGGGATATTTCAGCAACATGTTGAGAGCTTTGGTCATTCAAATGAGGACAATTGTTGGGCAATTACAGCCAAAAGAATGATGTAAGAGTGATGTAACGAGATTGTCCTCTTTGCAGAACATCTTTGATTTGCCTTCCCTACAGTAGCCAGTCCCGGCAACTAAAGCTCAGTGTGTTCCATCTCATGCTTCTAATCAGGTTTGCACAGTCTGTTCAAACACAAAAGTTCTTTGTGGTGAGAAATTGTAAAAATGGTAGTAAAAATTGTAAATATGAAGTGATAAACTAGTCACTCAGCAAGAGCAAGGGCAGAAATCCATAAGAAGAAGAACCAACTATAGGGAGGACATTAAGGGCAAACATACCCTCCCGAGAACAGCTGCTTCATTCATTACAGTACAGCGAGACAATCCTCCATCAGTGCACTGCATTGAGATCTTGATATCATTCAAATTGAACATAAAGTATGGCAACAAAAAACAACAACGTATTCATGCCAGGGAATATTCTTATCGGTCTAATGCATGTATATAAAAGATCCAATCAAACTGTGACAGGGTGGGATGGCAGCTTTCCAATTCTAGAAGACTATTAAAACTCATTTAGAGGGTGAAGTAGGTTTATAGGCTGCAGTATTATTGCTACGGCAGTAACTGCTCAGATAGACAAGCATTATCCAACTGCCACAAAAAGACTTGTTGTTTGAGAAGGGAGTGTTTGACAATCACAACTATCTAGAAGATACTCACCAAGTATCTACCAGCATTAACAGAATCATGCGAAGAAGGAGACAAGCATGTTTGTTTTCCCTGTAAGATGCAAATACGTCCGTGTTTTTGTGTTTTAAAATCATGCTTGCATGCTTGTTTGCGTGTTTGACAAACTGCTTATACTTAAAGCCAGTCTTTCTTAAAGTCTGCGTCTGTTTGCTCCAACATACCATCTATTTGAGCTTTCAAATAAAACTTTCATTTGCCTCCATTGTTTAAGCTCATTGTCCAACGGGTCGGAGGGATATTTGCACACCTGCTACTGTTGTCCGTCCTTTTAGTGCAACCCGGTAACAAGCTGCATTATGGGAATGCGTGATGTGGGAGGGGGGCAGGTGAAAAAGGGTGCATTAATCACACAGCGTAATATGTAATACTATACACACCTGCAGCCCATACACCTCTAATGAGAAAGAAATCCACATTCAGCCTGCTTATACAGGAACAATTCTTGGAACAGTGACTAATATTTCTATGAGAAAGATGCTTTAGTTCAGCAATATAAGAGATCCATAATAGATAAGATATCCTACAACAAGACAATATTTCTTATTTGTGTGTTAAAGGAATCATTTTGAAAATGTGATATTCTGCATTAACCCAATTGGAAGCTGACTTATAACTAAATACCAGGAACAGTTGGAAGAAAGAAGTCTAATAAAGAGATAGCAGCCACGACTTCTACCAGTCCAGCCTCGGAAATATTACCCGTAACTGTATGAGACGGAGGACATTCGTCAGTGGCTTCTGCTCCTTGAAAAGAGCTTAGGAGAAAGGCTTAAGTCAAGCAAGTCAAGTTAAAAGAAAAACAGCTCAATGTTTTGATATAGTCTGTGAGCCCATTAAGAGAATTGGACATTAGATCTATGAAACATGGAATGGCTGCCTCTCTGAAAAAGCTTTAAAAATGAATGTGTCTTAACAGCGAGGCTAACCACTGCAACACTTATTGAATCAGCCAACCAGAAGTGATTGACTGGTACTTTTGAAAACTGCTTAATTCACAGCAAAAGCAGTTTTCTGGGGCACGCAGAGTTTTTCCCCTTCCTTTTAATAAGTCAGCAAGGTTGAAGCTGTCAAAGATGTGGTGAGCCAAAACCAGATTAAAAACTGTTTATCATGGTGGGAAAATATCTCTTGTGGAGGCCGTGCTTTGATTCAAAATAGGTGCAGTATTCATAAAAGATATGGGAAGACTCCTTCAAATGCCTACAGGTGGCTTATTTTACCTTTGACCTTAAACTCACCCAAACAGTAGATTTACTATTTTTCATGTCAGTAACATATTTAAAGTCACTGAAGAACTTTTAGTACTCGAGTCAAGTTGCATCTCAGCCTTATCTTTAGATAATCAAATTCTAAAACTCACTGACCTTGACAGAGTCATCTACTCTTTTTATAGGGAGCTGCAGATAAGGTTACCAACCTTCTCATAGAGGAGTTCAGTCTATGCTTGGAACTACGACTTGTGAACGTTTTTTTGGGAGTTGGCTTTTGTAGCTTTGTGTGTCTCTCCTCATAAAAAAAGACTTCAGTTGAAATAAATGAAACCATGGAATTATTACTGTGTCACGTTTCATTTGCGCCGTAATGGTGCATCAAATAATAAATAATGGATCAAAGTAAGGACGAGGCAACGAGCAATTTTCATTTAAATACTAGATTAAACTGCACTGCATTATAAACTATCTACGGTGTGTGTCCGGTGCTCAGAAATGAGGATCAAAATAGTGATAAGAAAGAAAACTTGTGTTCATCATCATTTTAAACATTACCACAAAAAAAAAAAAACAACATCATCTGTTTCATGACTTTGGATGTCAAAATAAACTATTTTTCCTCAGGCACTTACATGGTTTGATGGATTGTGTAGTGGTGTTGTGTACATGATCAAAATCCAATAACAAATGGGATTCTCCTGTGGATTTCTCCTCTTTGTATATCTGAAAGATGTTTTTGAAAACAGCCATGTAGCTTCAAATTGTCCACGGAGAAAAGGCAGTTTTAGTTCAATGGACACCAGCACTGCCAGGGGTGATCCTCACAGAAGGACAAAATGATGCACTGGGTTGGCCTAGAACGTGTGCACCTCTTTAACTTACTACATTCAGTTTTCACACTTTTAAACATGCATGTGATTAAAAAAGAATTTCTTTTACTTTTCTGTTAGTACTTTGTGTTTGACATTTGTTTTGCACTATTCTTTGCACTTTGTGGTGTGTTTGTGTACCGCTGCTGTGAATTTCCCCCCAGGGATGAATAAAGTATATATTTTTTATCTCTCTCTCTCTCTCTCTCTCTCTCTCTCTCTCTGTCTAAAAACATTCAACAAGTAGGCATGGATTCTTGACTGGTTTTAATTGGATGCCAAGTCAGTGCAGCGAGATGTCTACAGCCATGTCAGAATGTCTCGTGATGCCCGGTGGGTCCACAGCCCACCAGTTGAGAAACAACTTTAGAGTGCGAGGTCTGCCTAAATGAACCACACCCAGTAATGAACGCGGAGATGTAATGAAGTGGATTTATGAGCAGCGGTGGCAGCATTACAGAAGGTCTTTACAAGTGCTGATCTGGGTAATGGTCTATGTCTGTCTAAGATTTCACAGCCTTTGTCACATCCTCCTCGTAAACAAAGCAGGCAACCTGGCCTCGTGTTCCCCACAGGCTCAGCTCATCGGATCATACTGGTAAAACAAGTTGGAATGAACAGAAACAAAGTGCGTGCCTATGTGCCATATGTCAACGTGGTCAGACGAAATACAGAGAGTGACAGCTGTGATAACACAGTGCCGCAGGAATCAGAAACGATCAGGCTCATAGTTGCAGCTCTAATTTGGGTCTATGTCACTGTGAACCCCCTAAAAGTCCGTTTCCACCACCCGTATGTCTCTATAGGATCATAGCAACTACCATCAGCTTTGGTTCAGAAGAAACACGTGACACCATGCAGGAAGTGGAGAGCTGGGCATTAACAAAATGTTTAACGTACGGTCACGTGTGTAGTGCGGCCTGTCGGACTGTGCAGCCATTCTTAGAGGCAGGAACTCGAGCGAAGCGTGTCTTCGAGCGGGTCGACTAAAAACAACACTTTCTAATCTCAGTGGGAAAATTAGGCGTTGGATAAATCTGCTGAACTACGTCTCCTGACAAGCTACAATTAAAAGAGTCAGCAAAACACATCAGCTATTCACGTCTTTGACGTTTAAACGTTTAACATGCACCTTGAAGTCATATCCATCAACTGCTGAGTCTGACAAAGCAGACGGCCGCTGAGGTTACACCCCAACACACACACACACAGTCAGCGCGCGCACACACACATTTAAAGCTGTGTTTGGATATGTTTAGAATGTGTGTGATGAAATGGCACCAGCTGTGTACACTGGAGAGATGCACAAGGCATTAGGAGGGTTAACCCCTTCCCTCCTGATGAAGCAGAAAGGGCAAAAAGAAAGACAAAAGGAGGTCTGGCCCACTGTGGTTTGGACACAATAAGAAGTTATTGCCCCCCCCGGCTTTGTTGCTGTAGAAGTACAGTAAATTCACGAAGGTTCTTCTCTCAGTTCTTTAAATCTTTGTTGCTTTTGGTTTCCTTACATTTACATGGGCCAGTAGAGAGCACATGAACCGTGAGCGGGCTTCTGTTTCACCTACACCACACTTAACAGGCTCAGTAACATCCTCTGATAAAAGCAGCTGCAGTCCTACATCATCATGTCGGGTCTTACAGTCTGAACTTCCTAATCGTTGTTTTTACAGCACAGTTCATGTCATATGTGATACAAAATAAATGGTAAATAAAATCTCCTTATTTATGTTCAGTTTAAAAATATGTTGAATATGTGCAGCAATCTAGGATTTGTCTTATTATGAAGTACTTAAGGTTTCACTTAAAATTGAGACCTGCTTGATTTGGCAACAACCGTGGTTACCGTGGTAACAGCAAGTGCTGTTTAACATTAAACACTAGAGACACCTTGAGAAGCTACTTTGTCAGAACTACAACAGAAGAGCAACTGGTGTGTCTGTTTACAACCCAACCAGGTGTTAGAGCACCAGTGCAGGTGAAGAGTTTGTATTAACATCTGTTAGTAATTCAGCCTCTCTGCGCCTGGAGGGAATGAAAGCCCACACTAAATGGATACTGTATCTGAAACATTATTAAGCCTTAAGAAAAGAAAAAATACACCAGATGGCTATAAACATGGGAATAACACTGCTCCTTTCATGACACCGTCAAATTTGACTTTTACGAATACAAAAACCAGTCGAATCCAAACAGCTCCTTGTCTTTGGTTTGTCGCAGTGCATGGCTAAAGAGCTAGCCAAGAAAAAAAATCCCATAACTTTAACTGTCTCGCATCACTAGCATCACCAAAATAATGAACTGGGCAAATGAGAAATATATATGTGCCGATATATTTATTTGAAGTTCTCCGGGCTTTAAGAGACAGCTCTTCTACGTTTTACTGACTACAACCAGGTGTTCTTAACACAAGCCAAAGAGCCAGTAAAACTAAAGAGTCATTATCACAGATACATTGAAAACAACGCAACTTGAAGTAACAACCAATCAGTAAAAGTAGGGGCCTTGGCAGGTATGCCTTTGAGCATGGCTGATCCGTGTTCAACCTTAAGTCAAGGTAGTTTATGAGAAACAGATTCTGCTGTGACAGCCCTGTCACCAAACACTCTGCATTTAATGTTGAAAACTCACAGAAATAAACCGTTACAGTTTGCTTCGAGGTGGTTTCTGATCAAGGAACTGTGTTTAATTCTACCAGATTACAGCATGCCATTTTTCTTGCTGAAATGTATTTTTATGAGCCTCATTCAGCTGGATGAAGTTGTGGCGTGTTTCTCTTCAACACTGCAGTTTCCCCTTCATCTCAGTGCCAAAAAAACAGTCATCTTCATTAGTCATGACTGCAGCACCTAATTAAGTTTGTGCCACTCGTTTGGATTTTTCTGTAAATTTAAAAGAATCTCTGATGTGTCAAAGTGCCTCTGGGCCATTCTGTCTCTGTTGTCATTAAAATTGAACATTTCCTGTGCCAGCGGTTTGAGAGGGTTTCGCCTGTTTTCAAATCAAAACTGGGAATCTAAGTTTTGCTGCTCGCAAAATGTGCTGTGACAGCTTATAAATAGATTAAAGAAGCAATGCTTCAGTTCTGTGTGACTTGCAAACACGCCACATCTTTTGGATGACAAACGGCTCTGCATTGTGCTACCTTTCAGCAAGTTCATTCAAATAAACTGGCGGATTATTTGAAAGACGCATGCAAAACAGCCTATTTGTTCGCCATGGAAAAGGCATTGTAATTAGCATGAAATGCATGCTTTGTACTTGGTCCCTTTCTCTCTTTCTCCAACATAACTGGTGGAGATTCAGGATGAGCACCTTCTCACCACCCTCCCTCTCGCTCTCTGCCTCCTTTTGCATTGTGGCCAATTACTGTTACAGATGGAAAATAGCACTTGACCTGGGGAATTTGAGCTGGAATAAAAATCGCACTTCAACTCTTCTTACACCAATTCAAAGCGATGTAGTTAAAATTTCTCAAGGCTGATGAAGACATGATGAAATTGGGCACATATGACAACTTGGCCACATGACAAAGAGCTGATGAAACAGTGAGACAAACCTGGTAACTGTTTTGAGCAGCATCAGATTGCAGGGGCAAACAGAGCAGCACTACAGGGCTGGATAATTTGGGAGAGGGTGGTGTGTGCGCGTGGAGGGGTAGGGGATGTAGGGGGCACCATTGTTAAAACTTTATACAAACAGCACTCTGCAGTTGTGTCATTAGCCTGTCGTAGAGATGTTCCCCTCTTGTCGGGGTACGAGGGAGTCAAGGGCTGAATAGTTCAAGTGTTACATCACTGACAGAATATCACAAACTATCATCTGTGTTTTACATAACCTCCGCCTCTCGTTTGAAACTTAATAAACGTGTCATACCTCAGCAGTGTTCGTACTCGCAACTTGGAGACAGGGCTGCTCGCAAACAGATGTAGGGAAGGGAATAAAACAACTTCTATCTAACCTGGGAGTGAGCAGATAAAAACTGCGTAGTACATCATGTGGCTGCCTCTATTAGTCCAACCGATGCCCTGCTTAAGATAAACACAGCGCAGTGCTGACAATGAATGCATTCATACTGGGCAGATAAAAGTGTGCCGTCTATTTCCCTTCCTATGCAGAGCTGTGGAGTTGAAAACCAGTAACCAGAGTTCATTTTGAGCACTATCTGCAAAAGCTATCCACAGCCACCACTGTGCTGAAGCTAGCGAATAAATACTCCAAAGAAAAGTTGAAATGTTTTGACGTTGTTGTGCATTTAGATTTGAAAAAAAGTGTAACACTAACAAATCTACATGCAAAAGTGTACAACATGGTATTTAAATGCATCACGTGGAGGGTCAAAAGACAGGATCACAGTCCAGCAGCAGAGCACTTTGACACTTAATACACTGTATCATGCTATCATCACATTGTAATGCATGCTGGGTGCTGATGCAGTGATCCATCACTGATGTTAAGGAACATGCAACTGTATGCGCCAACAGCGCCCATGACTGTGGATCACATCAGTCTGGGGAGAGTTTGGCAGTGCAGTGTGCGGCTGGTCTGGTAGCTGGACAAAAGTAACGCCGTGTCAGATCGCACTTGTCCGGTGCTCTCGTTTCCGTTACGAATGCACGCCGAGCAACAAAAGTTTGTGGCAGGAGAGGGAAGAGCTAATTAAACCACTCCAGAAAGACGCGCAGCCCAGCCTAACGACGAGTGAGCGTAAGTGAGGGAGAAACAAGGAGCCCGCTAAGAAAGAAAAAAAATGAACGTATCATTAGATTTAATTCAACTTAATTTAGGGTAGATTTTCCACTCGTTGAGGCTGGGTGGGCGCACTCGTGGTTTCAGCACCTGCGTGGTCGCACAAAAAACACAACGGAGCTGCTAGCACAAAACAGAAGGGTCTTCCTCACCTTGTTGAAGTTGTAGTAGCCCAGGCAGTGGGCGAAATCCAGGTTCGGTGGATCTCCTGGGATAGAATTCCCACCAGCGGACGGATAAAACCTTACATCCATGGTGAGCGAGGGGCGCCGCGCGGCTGTAGCTGTAGCCTGCTCTGCACGGAGTAGCGGTGCGTTCCTGCCGTTTACAATCCAAGCGCGCGCGCACAGAGAGAGAGACGGAGAAAGAGAGGCGACGTGAAACTGACCCCAAGCTTTGTTTGGGGGGGGGGGTGGATAAGATACTGCGGTGGGGTGGGAGAGAGGGAGAAGGGTGTGTGGGGAGGGGTAAGGTTCGGGTAAAGTTTTGATATTCCTCCTCTACACCTGGTTCGGCCGCTTCATGTTTGAGTTAGCCCACACGCGGGTTTTGGACTGAGCCGAAAAAGAAGCTGTCCCTCAAGAAGCAGTAGACGCCGCGCGCCCATGCATTTACACACAGCTGCTGCCGCCGCCGCTGTATACAAAGAAGCCACGAGACCGGCGACTGGGTCCACCTCCTTTTTTTTTTTCTTCCTCCCCCTTCAGATGAAACAGGAAAAAAATAACAAACTGTAATAAAAGTGCTAATGACGATAACCCGCGAAGTAAGTAAGTCCGCACGTCTCGCGTGCTCAGCGGCGTGTCCGTCCGTATCCTCCGCCGTGTCCCTCAGAAGTTTAATTTCTCCAACTTGGAAAACTAGTTGGTGAGGCAGTTTTGAGTGAGAAGTACAGCTAGCTGGCCGCGTGCGCCCATCTGCTAAATGCGGCGATTTGGAGGGTTTGTAAGAAACAAGCGAAACAACAGCTCCACAGATGGTGCAATTAGTGAACGGGGTGTAGTACGCGGAGCGTGCGCGAGTTCAGCCTTCGGCTCTGCCTGTCGTAGTGATGAGCAAGGCAAAATGTGTGAAAAAGCCGGCCACTCCCCAAACACACTAAGCCACTCCCATCAAAACACGGCAACTAAGTCCATGTGACATGTTGGCATATGCGAATTAATTACAATAAGTCTTTTTTTTTTCTTTTTTTTTTACATGTTATTTGATCTTTTCTATGTTTTGACTGAGCACCATGGATAAAGTGATGCTAGTCGATTGGGAATGACAGCACGCTTTTTGAAAAAGCTCATGCAGCGGATGCTGTTATGTTATTTGCATTATTATTAGTATTATTGCTATTAATATTATTATTATTATATTATTATTGTTATTATTATTATTTAGTGATTAAATAGTCAGGTTTTTCCATAACTTCACATATCATTCCATCATCAAATGCTAACGCTAACAGGAAGCAGGTGTCATTCGTTCTGGGAATACACCTGCCAGCTTTTTGGATTTCATAGTGTTTGCCTTCTGCACACTTTCATCCTCTTTTGTTCTCATTTGACCTTTGGAATGTTTTTGCAGTCTGTGTCTGTTCGCCCTCAAACAGCTAATGTAGCCTAACCACTAGATGCTAGCTGTCACTAGCAAGCAGCACACAAGCCCATTGTGTGTGTGTGTGTGTGTGTGTGTGTGTGTGTGTGTGTTTAAGGGACAGCTCAGTCTCTGACCCAAAACTTACCACAAACTCCAGTTTTTGTTTCTTTTGTTTTCTGCCAGTCTTTCTCTGCTTTCCTCTTGTTTCTGTATGTTCATGAATTTGAGTCATAAAGCCCCAAATTAATGACAGATTTTTCGCTCAAGTTGCACATGTTTTGGTTTGTAGTGTTAGTTTGTTGCCTTTGGACAACTTCAAAATCACACGTGAGTCACACACACACACTGCCTTATTGCTCTTGATTTATTTGCTTACACATTTTCGAAGTGAAGCTGGCTGCACTTATCCCTGTTGCCAAGTAAGCATCATTACTATCAGTCATCTGTGTTTTTAAAATTTGCCCAGCTAAGGTTGTTTGACAATTGCTTGCTTGCTCTTTAATTTACATGTAGGCATACATTAAGTTGCAATGCACTTTCATCTACAATAGCAGAATATAACCTTTCATTTGAAATACAGGCTGCTCACAATTTGAAGTTATGGCTAGTTTGGGCTCCAGATTGTGGGGACTTGTAATGTAATGTCTGTTGTGTCTGGAAACCAGACATCAGTTAAAATGTGCCCTGGCTACCGCCTTGTTCCAGACCCCCTATAACATTTATGGTCAGATGCAATAGCAATAGTTTATGTAGTAATTATGAAAAAAATAGGGAAAAAGAAAAATTTGACAAAGTACCATAGCTAATGGGAAAGGATGGTGGCGCTCACAGGCCACTGACAAAACAACACAACCTGTGCTTGTTGTTAATTGTTGTATTTGAAACTATTCGTGAGATGAATACACACGTGTTTTAAACAAGTCCTCGTACCAAAATGACAGTTTGTTCGAAAGCATCTTACAAAATAACGTATGATTTATAAAATGGACTCGTGAGTGTTTTCTGATCTGACAGCCCTATTATTAACATATTAGGTTTAGCAAACAGAGGTACGTGATAAAGTTGCCATCATCCACCCTTCATTTGCACAGTTTTGAAAGACACATGACGTGTTGTATTGGTGCTGGCTCTACAGCTACAGGGACATTTCCTATGGGATTAAATCGGGGGCCGTCATCCTGCCAATGTCACCTTCTGACATTAACAAAAATATCAACAACTGATCACTAACTACAGCAGATATTAGATTACAGAGAAAAAACAAAAAGCTATTATTTTGCCAAACATAATTTTCTTCATGAAATCTTCTGTACACGGGCTTGTACCTTTGACTCTTGATCAATGAAATTGAACTTTATTATTGCACTTGATAATTGTTGTGATGATTCAACCAGGCTGGCTTCACCCTTTCCTCAATATTGCAAATCCTTTGTTATCGAAACACATGTTGTTGTCTACGGAAATACATAGTAGCACTTATGTATCCCTGGCCACTCCACACAACCATGTGCACTTCACCACTGTGTAGTTTTACTGTAAATGCCTACCCTGCACATGCAGTCTGTGTACAATTCTCCCAACACACTTCTCAGTTTTCTTCTCAGGTTCTGAGTCAGAAACAAGACAGGATTGTGCAAGTGTTACTTTTAGCTGGCTTCTGGAAACTGTTATTTCCAGACAACCATATCAGAGATATTATTTCTGAGAAGAAGTAGTTCACAGCACTGGGGTAGAAATAGGTGTACACCAGGGATCCATAGAAGCCCATCTAGTGTAAGACTGTCGGGTCAGGTTTATAGGTAGCTTTACTGTAAGTAAAAATACTTTATTGTTTACTCTAAAACATTTGAAAGCTTTGTGTAAAAAGATAGTCATAAAGAAATAGAAAGTAAAATTGGGTGCAGTGAAAAATCTTGACGTGGTGGTGAAATATGGAAATATGTTACTGATTACTAAAGAGCTTTCCCGAAACAGAACCAACAAACAGGAAGTTGATTTTCATTGAAAATGAAAAATGAAATAGTACAGCGTTTATAATAGTACAGACATATCTATTGTGTGAATACCAGACAAGATGAATAGTTAGTTGAATATTACATAATTATAATCCACCCATCATCTATATAGCCCTTTTGACTGCAGACATTTTGACTTGGCCTAGCATCAAAACCACAGATGTAATTAATAACACTAATAATGGTTGTGTCCCAGTAAGCCATGTCAGTGAGACAGCATGCACAATACCAATACTTTGGAACATGCACACCTGAATGGAACACAGCCATAATTAATGCTATTAATTACACCTGTAATTTTCCTGCTGCGACGCGTCAAAATGTCAGTAATGAAAATGGCCTATTGTTAGTACCATGTACCCTATGAATTCCTAACACCAACTTTCATATCAATTTAAAATAGTCAGAAACTAGAACTTCACAAACAAAGAGATAAATAAATTGAGAATTGGCAGATTAAATGCACACTATACTCCTCATTGCACACACAAAGAATCTTTTCATTTACCTTTCACATCCATCTCTCCAGAGTGGAAAGAAGAGGTCAGAATAAACATGAAAATCAATGCCATCGGCCATGAGAATACATAAGCAAAGCTTTGCTGTTATGTCATATTTGTCTGCAAATGTCAGATTGTCTTTTTTTACCATTAAATCTCTGCTTCGAAATACGTCAAAATTTGTTTTTTTCTACACACTAAGAGGTATATTCTGTTCAAGTGAACATCCACAGCTGTTTAATCCTAACCATTCCCCCATCCAATAATACGTGATGTTACCGCTTCAGTTTCACCTCTTATCCATTGTCTCCGGGGAGTACCAGGGTCTATAGTATGAAATAAGTTATTTTTAATTGGATACAGTTGGAGGTAGGCTGCTTTTGATATTACTTTTTAAACTGTACCTCCTGCTCTGTAATAGCATCACATTGTTTTGTGAAAGGTCAAATGTGCAGCAATACAACATTCTAAAAATCATATGTTCATAGTTGTTCAACCTTAACAAGTATGTTGACATCCACTTTGTTTTAAAACAGTACAAATGTACAAAAAAAAGACATTTGCAACTGTTATTAAAAATACAAAACCTGTGATCAATTAGGAGTACTTTCTCCTTCATTAAATACAAATGTACCTCAGACACAACTCCTAATTTATGCTTTGTCCTTTTTCAGTCTGTGCTTTTAAGGTCAAATTAACCCCTGCCCTTTAACTCTGGGAATGATTATATTCCGATATGAAATAGCATGTGTCTTAATGGCAATACCATTGTGTATATTCAGTTTATGTGGAATAAATCATACTCATCATGCATTTCTTTACTTACAGATAGCATGCTTGTCTTTCCTAGATGAGGGTGCCTTAAAGCACTTGTTATGAGACAGAAGAAAACACTATGCAAGTGGGATGTGTGTTGGCATGTAATATACTCAAGCTTAATCAATGACATACAGTGCTAAACTCTGCTGTGCTGTGCTGGAGGAGATAATCCTCATTTGAACGCTCTCCAGTGCTTGCTTAGAGATGGTCAACAATCCATGATAGTCGCCAAGAAATCTACTTTGTAATTATGGACACATTGATGCATATGCAAACCATTTTTTCGTCATGTTCCTGTTTGATAGTGGCTCTTGCATGCATAACGAAGCAATGCCTTCACTATACTACACACACTGACATGCTCACCCAATCAAATCTCATTCACTCTTGCACATACAGACACATAAAAAACCCCACGCAGTCTCCCACACACCGCATATCAGATAAGCAAGCTCCTCTACATTCCCAATTCACCCTGGTTATTGTTTGTTTGGTTTTCAAGACGAGACGAGTGTGGTGTGTGTATTTCCGTTGCTGTTGTTATTTATTCCTGTTTTTAATGTTGTTTGGCTGTGCAGCCGGGGAGCAGAATTAATTTCTTTTCTGATGGTTGGGTATCAGTGTCTCAGCCAGATGAATTATGCTTTTCTACCATATGTCATTTCCTCTCAGCCTGACAACACTGGAACCATTTGGTAACGTGAAAACAAATTATCTTCTGCTGGCTCCTGCTCTGATTCAAATAAAGCAGTGCTGTGTAATTACATGGAGGTACAAAAGAGCAATAAATGCTAAATAATTAATTAACCTAATATGTACTGTATGTACTGTACGCTCCCCTTCATATTAATTATGTGTTTCTGTCAGTGTGCACCTTCACAAATATCTGCAATGTCTAAATTTTGTCACTGGAATTCCGCTGAAGAAAATGTTGTTACAAAACACTAATTAGCCATTTCACTTTAGTCATTTTGAATCACATTTGATTTGATGCTCAGGTACTTCTCATGCTCAGAGCTTTTATGACATCACCCACCAAGAAAATATGCATGCTACAGCTAAATATGGTGTTTAATTTAAATGTATTGAACTTAAGCATAAGCGCTGAGTGAAGTATCAGTTAAAGTGAAAGTCCTGAAAGAAATTGACAATTCAGTTGAAGTTCGAGCCCTGAGAGGAGCTGAAATGAGGAAAGTGTAATAAATTTTGCTAGAAGTGTCAGCTGAAGCAGACAAAGCAGTGGACACGCAACCACTGGAAGTAGTTTTATTGTCAGTTGAAGAGTAAGAGATTTTTTTTTATTATTAAGCAAGAGATGGACAGCTTTTCTTCCAAGACACATGACACCACCAAGGCAGAGAAAAATGTTACTGAATTTAGAGCATGGTGAGTGCTCTCTTCTCCGATAAGGATCATACTCTCCATTAGAAGAGTAAAAATGTGCATAGTTACAAGACAGTGTGGCCGTTTCAGCTTTATATCAATAATGTATATGTAAAGAGAAAGATGTCGCTCGTAGTGACAAATCCACAGAGATTTTGTGTAACTGACTCTAAGGAGTGTTTTAGCACCTTTCAGCTAATTGTTTTGGTTTCACTGCCTGCAACTTTACTGTTTTGGTCTGCTCCCACCTCTCTCATAAACACCAAAGCAGGCTGTTTTCAGTAAAAAACCAAAAGCTCTGATAAACCCACATTATGTTACCTACCCAGCACCAAATGGCTTACACTATGTTTATATCTGGTAAACATGGTGGAGCTTACTGTATTTTTTGAGTTGGTGGAGAGCACAAAGAAGAGTAGAACATTATGAGTCAGTGTTGTATTTACAGCTTGTTCAGCCCATCCTAAGTGGCCTAAAATGTATTAATACTGCTTTAAAAGTCTCACATCCTTGTCTGTGCTTTGATTTTCACACGAACATGTGTAATACAAATAGTCACCCCAGTTACTGTTTGTTTTAAATTCATGGGCATATAACACATCGCCGGTGGGCTACATTTTATGTTGGGTGTTCTGAATTGTAGTTTCTACTTAATATTCATATTGTGTGTTGAATTGAAGCATGCCAATAAGCAAAGACAAAATAGTTAGTCAATAAAATGTGCTTTCCCTCCTCAAGAGTGCTACACAATGTTGAATGATTTGCTCACGTCCCGAATGAACCCTCAATGAATGACACCTGTGCACCCAGAAAAAAAACAACTTTTTGTTGCTGGACATACCGCTGGCTATTTTATTACAAGTCTAAGGCCTGTGTGGACCAATAATTAACAAGGACTGCACACTGACAAATCTGCAGGACACTTCATTATATTATTCTCAATTAAAACCTGTCCTCAGCAGCATTAGTCATCTTAGCACTTGTCATTCATACTAATTAGCGCTTGCCTTCCGTGCCACATGCTGGAAGAGCACATTTCAATATCCCATTAAGCGATCCCAAGATATGCCTTTGATTGACGTCCCCTTCAATCCGGGAAGTAATTACATTATATGCTTCAGTTTTCTTTTAATAATTTCAGATTTCCTCTTTTTTTTTTTCTTTTTTTTTTTTGTTTTACATTTAATTTGTGTTAAATGTATCCACGTCAACACTGTGTAGGAGGAGACAAAAAGAGCAACATCACAACACATCCTGGAACACTGGCGTAATTAATGAACAAGGCTTTTAAACATACAGCATGTGTGTATACATACTAATAGTAAGTAAGTAAATGCAAAAATCTGAATCAGACATCATGCTTTTCATTACACTGCATGACGTGCAAAGTATCACTTCATTAGAAGACAACCATCAAAACTACACAGTGAGCACATTTACATGGGTAGCAAAAATCCAGTTATTTACTTTATTATAAATAGCAGAAACCAGTTACTATTCAGAATTAACTACACTGAGTGGGCACCTTGTGATTTAGGAATTTGCCATCCATGTCTATATTTTGTGTGACACATTTGCACAGGATAAAGTCTGTGCTTCACTCAATTTACTCACTTGCTGATTTAAAGCTGCATAAAGTCCTAAATGGCTCTTCATGCTGAGCAGCTACAGCACATAGATGAGCTTCCTGAATTTGCATCAACCTCACTGTCAGCGGATTTCATTAGGAACTATTTTATACTGAATGTAGACGATAGGGAAGATGTGTTGCTGCGTTTTCCAAATGTTGTTTTTCTCTAAAAGTCCATTGTACTGCAGTGGCAGGGGACATCGCAGAAGCAGAGATCTCTGGAACCTGGTCAGTAAAATGATATACCAGTAGGGGAAAGTGCTGATTCTTCTTATATATATATATATATATATATATATATATATA